>CAJNOL010002795.1:0-31438 GCA_905250125.1 Rotaria sordida | reverse complement strand
AATATTTTGTTAGGTCCATCAACAAAACCTTGCCCATTCTGCCCATCATTTTTTCCGACACAAGAGAAATTTGCCCATTGGTCTAAAAAACCTGGTTGCACCACTGTAGGGATTAGGTTGGATTTAGCTGAAACGATGATACACTAATGAAAGTGTAACTCTGATCAATCACTGTCTAGCGAATATCTAGACTGTAGAAGGTTAGCTACGCTGCAATTTTCATTCATTTACTAGGTTGGAATTAATATTTGGTCAGAGGTACCGCCATAATTCCAAATAGACGACATAAGGAATTTTATATCAAATGAAAGTCCGTCAAAGATGGAGTTTACTGATACTAAATAGTGAGGGTTACGAGGATCTTTTAATGGTAACCTTGAGAAGTTTTCAGAAACTTGATACTTTTTTGGCGCTGGAAAACTAAGATGCCAGTGATTGGACATTAGAGTAAAATATTTTTCCTAGATTGAAGAATTTTCTCGAGAAAGATTTCATCAGAAAATGATTGAAAATGCAGAACAAGAATCAAAATGAAAAGATCATTATCATCCAAAAAGAGTTTTTTAAATAGAATATTGATTCTACTTGTTCATTATGAAATGAATTAATCGAACGCAGAAGAAGAAGACATTCTGACAAATACTCTTTCAAACATTTCACCAAAAGATATCAACCCTTAGGAATAAATCAACTACAGTACGCGACAAAAGTACCACTGACAGATCAAAACTATCTAAACCTCAATAGTTTGGGCTCATATTTTTACTATAAGTAAAACTCAGTGAATCCTGATCGCAGGCAAAAGCTCGAGCCCTATCCCTTTATCAAGACTGAGATAAAAGGTCAACATGAAGGATTTTTTAATATTCCATTATCTCAAGCTAGGAATGAGCTTTTCAGTCGTTCGACCCACCGTTGGAAAGCCTAGCTCTTCCTCTCTTATTCAGTAAAATTTTTATTGCAAAAGGACAGTCATTCACAAAGTTATGGAACAATCTCTACCAATCGACCGACCTGAGATATCGAATCCTGCCCAGTATGTAACTCAAAACTCAGACTAGGCTTAATGGTTTGTCTTCAAAATTGGGTCACAGAATGCTGTACTAGGCTTAATTCTGCCCTGCAATTTTCAGACTTGTAGTTCTTGAAATAATGGAGATCCATACCAATCTATACCTCAAGACCAAGAGCCCTGGGAAATCACTATAATACAGCAGATCAAGCTATTCTTTATGCTATGAGTAGGCCATTATCAGAACTACTCTTCACACTAAAAATATCACTCTCATTTCATAGAATAAAAGAAAGCCAGCGCAATCTTTACACATCGTTATTTCTCCCTTGCAATTAAAGCAAATTAACTGAGAAAAAAAAATCAAAATCAAAAGTTTTTACACATTTTGCCTGGTTAATTCTGCTTGATTCTCAATGAGTAATGATGATGTGCACAGATTACGCTAGTTTTCTTTTATTCCATGAAATGAGAATGATATTTTTAGTGTGAATAGTAGTTCTGATGATGGCCTACTCATGTCATAAAAGACGGTTTGATCTATTGTACTATAGTGATTTCCCAGGATTCTCTGTCTTGAAGTGTAGATTGGTATGGATTTCTATTATTTTAAAAGCTATAAGTTTGAAAATTGCAAGACAGAATTAAGTCTAGTACAGCATTCTGTGACCCAATTTTGAAGACAAACCATTGAGGCTAGCCTGAGCTTTCAGACACATACTGGGCAGGATTCGATATCTCAGGGCAATCGATCGGTAGAGATTGACTCATAACTTCATAAAAGAACGTTTTTTGCAATGGAAATTTTACTGAATAAGAGAAGAAGAGCTGGGCTTTCCAACGGTGGATCGAATAGATCAAAAGCTCATTCCTAGCTTGAGAAAATGCAACATTAAAAAATCCTTCATGTTGACCTTTTATCTCAGTCTCGACACAGGGATAAGGCTTGAGCTTTTACCTGCGAACAAGTCTCACCAAACTTTACTTGTTGTAGGAATTTCAAAGCAAATAACTCCTATATAGATGGTTTTTAGCATGTTGCGGGACTTTTGTCCACGACTGTATTTTGAAGATTTTCATCTTCAAACAAAGTGCATCGAGTTAATGATAAGAAAAGAGGATATTTCGCTTGGTTTATGATTGATTTAAGACGATTCGGTTAATGAGATCATTATTAT
Organism: Rotaria sordida; assembly: GCA_905250125.1. Classification (NCBI taxonomy): domain Eukaryota; kingdom Metazoa; phylum Rotifera; class Eurotatoria; order Philodinida; family Philodinidae; genus Rotaria; species Rotaria sordida. The sequence goes on along the minus strand of CAJNOL010002795.1, from coordinate 29,248 downwards.
TCTGTATAAAAGGTATATTCACATCAGTTTTAAGATGAATTCTATTCAACAAATCACTGAGAAAGATTTTCAGAGAAGAATTTTTCTTTAAAAAAACGTTTTTCTTCCTCAATTCTATGCGACGATCGGCGAAATAAAACTTGAATAAATTTCTTTTTCAAAATAATTCAGTCATTTTTCGGAAGAATTTTTCAGGACAAATTCGTCAATAGTCAACTTTGAAACAATATTCTTCTTGAGAAATGTTCTCATCATTATTTAGGAAGAAACAATTGATTTTCTCTTTGAATGTTTCTTCGGAATGATTTCAATCAGATCAATCAAGCGAAATCTCACTCTAGTTTATTCATTTCTTCATTCGAAAATAACCACTTTTAAACAGAGAACTTTTCTTTTTTCATATCTAGAGACAATTTGTTTATTATCATCTATCGAGTAGCGTATTCAGATCGAAAAAAAGGGTAGTTGAAAAAGACTTTATTGAGGAAATGTGATGTGCTTCTAGTGGAAACTCCAATGAATATTGTAATCAATCACACTCCGTCTCCCTCTCAAGCACATCACCACCAATTGTATACTACTTTCCTATATCTCTTTGTCTTCACCTCTCCACAGACGGAGAGTGAGATCACAAGATGAAGAGGGAAATGATGTATTCATTCGATTGTAAAATAAAGTTGAAAAAGGAAGCACGAAAGGAAAAATATTGTTACATGGACGTCTTTTTGTCTAATACTATATAAGACAAAATTATTTTAAAATCAATCATCTTCATAAAACGTTCACAAAATATATAAAAATGGTGTTTCGTTTTGGTTTAGACATATGTTTCAGGTAGCGAGCCTTCAGATCTATAGTTCAAGGGACGATCCAAGTTACTATCTTCTCATATTTCAATGCTGAACAGACAAAATCACGTATGTGTTCGGTTAAATTATCAGAATTTTGTTGATTTTTAAGTAAATTTTTTACCTTTTTATCAAAATTCCTTGAAATAGAACATCATTTTCAGGCATTTTTTTGAATGTTTTGAGAAGATGATGAATGTTAGAATAATTTTTGTCTTATATAGTATTTAATAAAAAGACGTTCGGAGTCCTCCTTTTTCGATTTCTGAAACCCACAGGTCACTAACTGTTGCCATTGTCGAATTATTGAGCTTATACTCACCTCACTTCGTTTTCTGGTGCGAGCATTAGTTTGACAGAGTTATAATAAACTGTTTGAAATTGAACAGAATCTGATAGTCTTCTTAAATACTGTGGGTTTTTTCTGTTAATGATTTTATAATAAATGGTAAAATAACTACATGAATTAAAATGCGTTAGTATCTATCTTCGATTATTGAATATGACAATTTCTGATTAAATATTTACATTGATAAAAAGCAAATGATATTATTTCTCAAAGAAAAAAAAAAAGAAGAAAGTGAAAACACAAAAATACAGTATATGTGCGTTTTATATATGATTGAGGAAAAAAAATGAAACGAATATTAATTGAAAGACTCATTCGTTAAAAAAGACGAATAAAAACATAAAACAAATATTCGAATCATTTCAAAAACTATTATGAATAATTATTTATTTGTATTGTTTTAAAATATTCATTTCCTTCAATTATACGTTGATATAAACGTGATGCTACTGGAAAATATTCTTCATTCCATAATTGTTTATTTAATTCATCTAATGATTCATCATCAGTTGACTCAAGATTACTTTCATCTTTAATAATAATAAAAAAAAAACATGTAATTTTAAAATAAATTTCAAAAAAAAAAAATTTCTTACGGAGAGATTCATCAAAAAGATTAAGTAAAATTTTAAGTTGATGTGCAGTAAACCAAAGTGGTTGATTATCAGCTTTTTCATAATTATTATCGCAATAATTCCATAATGCTTTACAAACAAGACTAAAACAATAAATTATTACTTTTAAAAATTTCTATACGCAACACTTTAGACTTTTTGACATAAAAAAAAAAATCAGGAAGTAATTTCATGTATATCACGAAGATCAGATATTACTTCGGATAGAACCAAAAAATACTACTTAGTATTTAATGTCTTGATTTGGTAATAAGATTTCGAGATTTTCATAGAAAAACATACAAATTTAAATGGAACGAAAAATAGTTTAGATTGCATAAAACGGATCTAAGATGATTACTAATGAAGATAATATGTTCTTGAAAGTATTATTGAGTTTGATGAAAAAGACATTTCATTCGATATCTGAATTTCTATCGACAATTCATTTCACATCATCGAAGTAAATCTAAAATGATTCATACTGTCCAACATAAAATTATCAAGACCTGATATTTAAGTACAGAGCAAACGTACAGATTCTATCTGTATGCACCAACGCACATTTGGTAAAAATATTGGAAAATAATTAGCTATTTGAATATTTTTTCATTTTAGGAATTCGAATTACAAAATATTTCTCTTTGTAGAAATAATAGTAGTACACAGCTTCTGTAATCTATTTATAGAGAAGTATCAAAACAACTTCTTTTATTTAACTATAAAATTCATTAGTTTTTTGGAGTGAAAATTGCATCTAATTATTGATGATTAATAAAATTGGTATGTTAAGTAAATCGATTTTTCTTTCACTATCTTTGAATGTACAAGTGAATCTATTATTTTCATAGCAGGGAACATTTTTTCAAGACTTTATCACCAGTCGGGGGGTAATTGTTCGTTTTATTGATAGATTCGGTACCCTTAGTACACAGGTAGAAAAGCAATGTTGGATACATGTATATTTAACCCTAAACTGACATGGATTTTAACTCTATTGTGTTCCGTCCTTTAGCAATATTGTACAACTCCAAAATCATTATTTCGATGCATTACAAATATTTTTTATATAAGTAAAATTAAGGGTGACCGAACTTTTCATTGCAAGTCAAAACATTCCAATACGTTTTCTGTATGTGGATGTTAACAAAAGAAACATCTACACTCTTACAAAGTCATTTTTTGATTTGCAAATATATAGCATTAAGAATGATTACGACATTTTGTTTATGCAACGAAAATTCTAGCACCAGGACTAAGTTATCGTTGTCTTAGATTCATTTCGAGAAAGAGAATGTATTTTTCATCTATTATTATGATTATAAATTAAAATATATAAGATAAGTTAGATAAATCCATCGATGGAGTTGAACTTTTGAAAAATTTTCAATTGCAATTGGTTTTTCAGTAAACTTACAGCTTTAGTTATAGACTAAACTATACATAGAGTTAATTACCGTTTCTTCATAGAAGAAATTTGAAAACGTATAATGATATTTAGTACTTATTTTTTTTTTTTTGTTATAATGAAAACTTACCTTGATAATTGCCAATCTGATTGAATTGAATATTCAAAAATATTTATCAAACTAAAAAGAAAAAAAGTACAAATAAATGAAAATTTATATTTGTAATATAATCTAAACCTGTCAATTCCATGATGAATTTTCAAACATTCTCTTTTATCTTCATCAACAGTTAAATTAATTAAAACTCCAATAACAGCATATAATAATTCAACATTATCCGATTGACAATGATGAATTGCCAAACGATCAACTAAATTCATAATTAAATTTATTTATGTAAATTTTGTTTTTATATTTCTTTTTCTAACCTTTACACTTCATTAAAATATCACGAATTCTTGTTGTTCTTGATAAATTTCCAAGTACACGAAATGCTTCAACAACACAATCCATTCTTTCTTCATTTCGAATATATTTGACCAATACTTAAAAAAAAAGAAACCAAAATCTTATATATATATATATTTTTTGCTTCTATTTCAATATTACATTGAGCAAGTGTTTCAGAATTTCGATTAATATAACTGTGTGAATCATCATAATATGATAAATTATTTAATGCCATTAAAACATGTACAAGTAATTCTTCACTATGTTGATTTGGTGCTTCTAAAATACATAGAAAAAAATTTTTTTTTTCTACTAAATAAATAAATAGATAAAAAAAACAAAATCTTACTAAGAAGTTTAAATAAAAGATCAATACAATCATCACGTCGAATAATAATTAAACCATTTTCTTCTGATATAGCTAAATTACTTAATACACGTATAACTTTATTAATAACATTTTCAATTGAACGAAATTGATTTGTATTTGGATCATCAACAACATCAACATCTTGACTTGTAGAATCATTAGTATCAAGTTTATCAGGTTTTAATACCTAAATTAATAATTTACAAAAAAGAACTGAATCGAAAAAAAGAAAAAAAAAATTTACAAGAGAATCAAGTTGAATATATGAATGAAGAAGTTTTGTTAATGTTTGTAATGCATGTGAATCTTTCATAAATGTTAAACGAGCATCTTCACTTTTAGCCATCATATTACCAAGAATAAAGCAGATACGAACAACTAATGCCTTGAAAATAAATTAAAAAGAAAATTATTTAACTTATTCAATAAATAAACAATTTTCTTTGTATGTTTTAAACTTCAAATATTAACATTAGAATTCTAATCTATAAATTGTTATAAATTTTTGAATGATTCATTATTTTATTGAATATAAGTTAATATTACAGAAAAACTCAATGATAAGTCGATGAATGTCTTCAGTGTACATTAAAACTGAACTTTATACTTTTTCCAAATCATCTTTGAATAATAATTTTGTAGTCAAATCAAATTTTTCATTATAACAAAAATTCAAAACAAATCATTTGAACAATAATCAAGAAATCTTAAAAGCATAGACGATATGCATAAGACACAATCTTCTTTTTTTTAGTTGATATGCTATTAAACTCAAATTTAACATCAATCTAATGTTATTTGTAATTGTACAAGTACAAATGCAGATAGTCAAAAAAAGAGTACTCGAACATCTAAAAAATTATTCATATTTTTTTGGTTCATGTAGTAAAAAAAAAACAAAAGATAAAATTTAGTCTTCTTGTTGATAGAGTGTTATCTGTAGACAAGTATTATCTAATGTGAATATTTGAGATGTTACCATAGCTCTCAAATTCTGAAAATTACGTATGTTTTCAAGTCATGTAAAAGGAAACTTGTTACTTTTCGTATATCGACAAACATTTACTTGTCATTCAAACAACACGAATCGATACGAATAATAAAAAAAAAAACTAAATATTATTTTGTACGAATAATAGAATATAATTAATTAATATGACAGACATGAATATTATTTTGAAAATCAATTTCTATTTTCTTCATACCTGATTACTTTCATGTTTAATAAGTATTTTAAGAAATGAACGATAGCATGATGAACATTGCACAAGTTTCATACAACAATCAGTATGTTGAGTTAATTTACTAAATCATTTAAAATTTTTTTTAGTTTTAGACTAATAAAAAACAGAAAGTCAATATTTACCTGAATAATCGTGCGACATTTTTCATCAAATTTTCATGAGATTTATCGGTAAAATATTTTAATATAAATGTTAAATGTTCGATAAGATCATCGGATAAGAATTCTTGACGATTAACATCATTATCAGCTAAATTTCTCAAAGCACTTGTCAACTAAATTAAAAAAAAAAAATATATATGTTTTGTTTTATCAAACAAAACAAATATGAAAGATTTACTGGTGTTAAACATTCACATAATTTGTCAGCAAGTTGTGTTTGATCTTTTAACTAAAAAATAAATAAATTTCAAATATTCAATAAAAAAATTTCCAATAAATTTCTTTACTCGAAGAAGATTTTTTAAAATATTTTTTATTAATTCAAATGGTTTTTTCTCGGAAATTAAACAAATAAGTTCATTATTAACAGTTAAATTTTGTAATGTTGTACAAAAATAAGCAATAGCTTCAAGATTTTGTTCAACATCAACACGTGGTATTGTTTCAAAAAGAAGATCTAAAATTAAATTCAAAAAAAAAATAAATAAATTCTTTTTTGTCATTTTTTGAAAATTTTACCAAGAATATTTGAATTTAAAAAAAAATGATCATTCGTTTTTTTTGAAGTTAAATCAGCTGTTAAACGAATTATATGTCGTAAATTATTTGAACTACTTATTTGAAACTAAAAAACAATGAATTTATTTATTGATTTTTTAAATTTTTATTAAATTAAACTTACAGCAAGACTTAAACGAACAACATGAAATCGTACAATTGAATTATCCGATTCAATAAAACTGAATAATGTTTTAAGTAATTCTCCACGTTTTTTATGACTTTTTTTTCCAAATAAATTATGCTTTGATAAACAACTATAAAGATCATTACATGTCCGATCAAATTGTTCAAAATGATTTTCTATAAGAAAATTTTTGTAAAGTCTTTTTTTTTTTATTAAAAAATAATTAAGTACTTTGATAAGCACTTATAAGTGTTTCAATTAATGGACCAATTTCATGTTTCCAAATAAGATTTTCTTCAGATGAATCATCTTTTGTTGATGCTGAACCTATATTTTATTTAAAGAAATGAAGTTTTTTTTTTCTGTACTAAAAAAAGAAAAAGAAGAATTCAAACTAACTCATTCGACGATGTGATGATTTAGTAGTTGTTGATGTAACATTTGATCGTTGATGATGATTTGATGGTAATGGAGGTTTTGTTTGACTTGAAATGCTACTATCACCTGAACTTACTTGATCCTGGGATGGTTGATGATTAAGTTTTGAAAGTCTAATTATATTAAAATTATAATTATATTTATATATTTAATATTATTGATGTCTATTAAACATATTGTTAAAATACGAAAATGATTATGATGTTTAATCACTAATTACTATTCAATCTAATATTTATTTATGATTATGAAAAAAATCAAAGCTGATAACATACAAGTGTTATCTAATAATATTTAAATATGAATAATATACCTTATTGGTGGTGGTGCTGCGACGAGAGTAGAACTATCAGATATTCCTGCGATTGAACCTAGTTCATAGATTTTTCGATAATAATAAAAATATTCATTATCTTACCTTTTGAATTTCGTCGTATAACATCTGCTGTCTAAATTATGAATTATCTATTAATATTTTAATAATTTTAAAAAATAAAATGTCTTACTTTACTAGACATTGGTCGTGATTCAGTTTCATAATCAATTGATATTGTACTAATATAAAAAATAAAAATATGTTTTTGTTTTTGTTTTCTTCTTCTCTTTCTAGTATATTTTAATAATTTACTTTAATGAAGTTGTATCATGATTAAGTTTACTTAATATATATCTTGAATCATCACGTGGTGTATAAGGACGTGATGTTGGCATATCTTTTAATGATTGTTTAGCATTATTAATTATTTTCGATGGTACATTTTCTACCCATGATGGAATTTCATAAAAAGCCCTTGGACTTTCTCGACTATTTCGACGTTTCATTTGTGTTGAACCTGGATATCCAACAGGATTTTCTCTGCCGGATGATGAATGAGTACTTCCACTTGGTGAATTACTCATGATAATAATCTATATTTTGTCTTTTATTTTATCTGAAAATAAAATAATAAAAAAATTTTTTTGAATGACTCATTCATAATTATACTTCTTATATTTATGAGAAAACAATAATAAATACATACTGTTTTTTTGTATTTGACAAGATTATCGCCATTAATCATAAATAAATGCAAACATTTCCATGGAAATCAAAATACCTATGAGATGTAATTACGAAAAAAAAAATTCTTTTTTTTTTTATTTTTATTTAAAAATATTTTTTATTTGTAGAAAAAAAAAATTTTTCTTTAAATAAATTTCTTATAATAAAAAATGAAGTCAAATTAAAAAAAATAACAATAGGTAAAATATGGATTCAATGGATTTTGTTATATTTATTTCATCAGTTCGTCGGTGTGTGTCTGTAATAATCATAGTCAGTTGATATTATTGAAATTCGTGAAAAGCAGCAAATATGGGCAAGGTAAGAATTTAATTTTGTTTTTTTTATTTTATATATATGAATTTTAATATTTGATTAGGGTTATGAAAATTATATGTCAAAAAAATGGTTTCATCCAACGAATATTGGAAATATGAGACGTCAATATATGGCTGAACAAAAATCAGCTGGTGAAAAAAAGCGTCAACAAGAATTACGTGAACAATATGAACGTGAACAAGAATTATTTTCAAATAAACAATTAATGGGTGATGAAAAAGCACGTCTTGGTCTTTCTTTTATGTATAATCCACCAGTAGGTATGGCTAAACAAGAAGAACAACAACTTCAAGATCAAGAACTTCGACGTGCTGATGGAACATTAATTATTAAAAAAGATGAACCGAAATTTGAATGGCAAAGAATATATAATGCACCAAGAGAAGCATGGGCAAAAAATGATGAAAAAATTCGAGATCAACCTTTTGGTATTGAAGTCAGAAATGTAAGTCTCTTGTTTTTTTTTCTTTGTATTATTAGAAATTTATTAAACGAAAGTTTTTATAAGATTAAGAAATATTGATAAGGATTATGACAATGTCAGATATTCTTTAAACAAAGAGGCAAAAAATATTGTTTTTGTATTGTAAAGATCTCCTATACAAAGAACACAATTAAATAATGTTTCATAGGTCGGAAATATTCGCTTGTTGGTTGAATGTATTTTAGAACATTGAAAAATATATTCACTATTTTTTTTAATAAAATCTAATACGTTTTAAAAAAGTAAATCTTGATAAGTCATTTATTCAAGGAGAAAAACAAAAAGATCGATGAATGATTATTTCTTAGGTAAAAATAACGAGGAAACATACTTATGTAAGAATCTCTGTTTTCAATCGACTTTTGTGTCAGTGTGTAGAGGTCGATGAGTTGATCATGGTAACATAAAATGTTCTTCTCTATTGAATGTCTTTAAGGAGTAAAGACGATCTCAACTTCAAAGAAATAACTATTAGTTGTTATTTCGAAAATTATAATTTTTATGTTAGTTTAGTTCTCAGCATTGAAAACTTGAACAGTGGATACGTCTTAATTGACTGTACACATTCACATAATAAATAGAAGTTTTAATAACATCTATACTTTGAATATTTCAATATCATTAATGTTGTTGATGTACGGACTTTAACTGTTTTCTCAAAATTCACAACAGTATTCAGATTTCCTAGACAGGAAATTTCAAGCATTTATGTTCTACATTGTTCAGTATCTCCTAAAATTCTGAAATTTCCAATACTTCTAAGAATTTTTGATTTTCACTGCTATGCGATTATCGAACAGATAAATACTTCCAAAAAAGGAAATTACCCAAATTTCTGAAATTTCCATCAGCCTAATAACTATATAGCAGTGCAAATCAAAAGATTTTAGACATATTGGAAATTTCAGAAATTACAAAATTTTAGGAAGTAACGTGGAATTCAGAATAAAAATGCTTGAAATCTCCGAAACTTCTGAAATTTCCTTTTTCGGAAGTCTGAACACTGCTAAACATATCTCAAAATTTATCTGCTTTCAATTGTATGTTCACTTACTTAAAACATATAAGTTGATCATGTTTCAATAATCTGTCTTATCTATTGTAGTTTTTCACATAAACATACGAGAAAACATCTAAATAGAACGTAGAGACTATTGAAAATGATACATCTGATCAAGCTTGAAAAAATAGTTCAATTCCGTACATCGACAATATTAATGATATTGAAACATTCAATGTATAGATGTTATTAGAACTTCTATTTATATTTATTATGTGGATGTATACAGTCAATTAAAACGCACTCTAGTGTTGAAGTTTTTAATGCTGAGGACTAAACTAACATAAAAATTAAATTCTCCTAAATAATAGTTCAGAGACACTCAATGGAAAAAAACGCATTATGCCATCGTGATCAGCTTATTGAGTTTTGAAAACTGGTATAAAACTGATCGAAAACAAAAACGACATGAAATCTCACAGTTCACAATATGTTCTCCAAGTGTTGAATACTGGTTTTTTTTTGGAGCATATTTTTCCATAGATGTAAATCAAAATAAAAGGTAGTTCTATGCGATATTGATCCTCTAAAAAATGATTTTCTATATAAATCATGAATTAAATTATCTAAATGATACTAATATTTGGAGAATGGAAAAAATTTTCGATTTTTTAAATATTACAATCGATATTACGAAAATTATTTCTCAGGGATTTATTTTTGAAATTTTTATCATTTGATATAATCAACATAGTATTAAAATAAATAATAAAAAAAAAAAAGAAAGTAATTACTTATATAAAATTCTAATCAGATATGAAACTTTTCTTTAATAATCTAAACTATTTTTTGTTTAGGTACGTTGTATAAAATGTAAAAAATGGGGTCATGTAAATACCGATAAAATTTGTCCATTATATGGAAAATCTCGTTTTGATAATGATTCAAATCATCCAATAAGTCAATTAACTTTAACACAAAATATGCCAACAACGAATGAATTAATTGAAGATTTACATAATAAAGGTTTAGCTATGAGACGTGGTGGAGCAGAACATATGATAGCTCATAGTGATATTAATAATGATGATATGACAAATCGAGGAAAACAAGATGAATTAAAAACGGAATTAAAATTTTTAAAACAATTACCAACACAAATGAAACATCGTCTTATTAAACGTTTAAAACATTTAGAAAAACGCGGAGCAATTAAAGTTTAATATTGATTTTGTTTGTTTTTTTGAATTTACTCTTGATTGTTTATTTTAAATATATGTATATCAAACTATGTATATTTCAGATAAATTCTTAGCCAAAAAAAAAAACAAAGACTTTTTAAAACTTATGTTTTCAATTCTTATTGCTGGTCGATTAGTAAGTCTTTTTTCAAATGAATTAATAATTTTAAAAAAAATAAATAAATAATTTTTGTTTTTGATAGCCACAAATAAATTTTCAACAAGTAAGCGAAACACAATTTGTTATACCAGTATCAGATGTTGATAATGTTAATCATCTTGTTGTATTCATGACTGGTCAAATACCATTTCCTGAAAATTTTGGTGGTGGTGGCAAGTATATGTAATATTTTTTCGACTTATTTTTCGTCTCAAATGTTTGTCTTTTTTTTTCAGTTTACTTTAGTTGGCCAAGTACAGAAAGTCCATCGTGGATTTATCTTGGAAAAATAACGAATACAAAACCAAGTGCCATTTTTAAAATTAATAAGATAAAAGGTTTATTGTCGTTTATTTTTCTTCTACAAAATTTCTAAAAATAAATAATCTTTGTTTTTTTTTTTGTTTAGATATTGAATCTAAAATAAGTTCATCATTAGTACCAAGTTTATTTAGTGGATTTCAACATCAAACAGCCATACCAACGGATGGTTTATTAGGTATAAGTGTTGAACCTTTAACTCAACTTGAACAACAAATTCAACCACATGATATAACACCATCAACAGTTGCATCAAATGTTGAATTTGTATCAAAAATGCTTAATAATTTTGTTAATTATGTAACATCATTTGTTCAAAATGTTCCTGGAACATCCGAACAAATTGTTCCATTAAGTATAATTCAAACATGGTATAGTAATTTTCAACGACGTATGGCTGAAAATCCTAATTTTTGGAAATAATAATATTAATATCAACTTAAAAATAAAAACATTTTATTTACATGCATGGTTATTTGTTTTCTTTTTTTTTTTTTTTTCTCTCTTTCTTCTTTTATTAATTCAGCCAAAACAAAAACAAAAGACATGAAAGCTTGTTGTATAATAAAATATTTCAGATATATACAAAGTCGTCCACATTAAAATAAAACAAGAATTGAAAAAATGCAAAACACTGACGGAATACCAACAACAGAACAAATTGAATTATATGTTCCAAGAAAATGTGCTGCAAGTAATAAAATAATTGCAGCTAAAGATCATGCTGCTATTCAATTGGATATTGCTGAAGTCGATGAACAAACAGGACGTATAACTGGTAAAAATCGTACATATGCAATATGTGGTTCAATTCGAATGATGGGTGAAGCTGATGATTCACTTTTACGATTGGCTGGAAGAGATGGTTTTATTGGAAAAGGATATTCTACTAAAGACACAAAATAATACAAACAAATATCTATTTTTCAATAAGCATTGATATTATTCTCTCATCTTTGGTTTTTTTTTTCTTATTTTTTTGTTTCGATCTTTATTTGTTATTATGTATTAAGAAATAGAAACTAAGAACGAGAGAGAAAAACACAAAAATAAAATAAGAAGAAAAGGTTTGATTAATAAAAATTTTCTTAATCATAGACTATATCGAAAAGATTATCTTTTATATACAATATTCAAAGAAAAAAAAAAGATTTCTAAAGTATATATATATATAAAGAAAACAATTTTATTCATTTAAAATTTTTATTTTAACAAAAAGAAAGTTTTTCTAATGAGAAATATTTCTCATTTGTTTTAAAAAATAATAATGAACAGAGATAGATGTTGTCAATCAAAATCAAACATTTTATGTTGAATATCATATTTCGATTTGTAATTTATCATTTTTAAAAATAGAAATCATATAAATAATATTGAAGATTAAATTACAGATTCACATCAACATAGACATTTTCAATTTCAAACAATCTATAGAATATCAAAAATTGTCTCGATTCATTGAAGTCATTTTTTGTGAACAATTCTTTATAAGAACAAACTATTGTAAAATTAATTATTATAACTTGAAATTTAGTGAAAACATCTTCTTTCATTATAAAATAATTTCAATCATTTTAAAGATTGCTCGAAAAAGAACAAGACAAAATTGTTTTGAATATATTATTATAATTTTGTATACAATGCAAATTGTTAACAGTAAAATAAAGTTTTCAAATATTCTATTATCTTATCATTATGATAAACAAGTTTTCTTATTCCCGAGTGTGAAATATACAAGACAAATAATCTTTAATATCAATCGATATTTTGAAAAGAATTATAAAAATTATTGAAGTATGATAAATATTTAAATCTATTTGTTTATTAAATAGAAATATAATTCGTATTTCAAATATTTTATTCATTCATATTTTGCTGAATATCATATGCCTTCATGTTGAATAGACTTGTATATTTATCTGAATCACGGTTGAAAAAAAAAAAAAAAGAAATTTCTTCCTACGACATAACAATTGAAATATTTGTTAATCTGAATGTATAACATTTATTAAATAATTTTCAATATCATATGATAAAGATCAAGATTAACTTTAATATAATTTATATTTGAAACAAAAAAATTTAAACTATTTTTCAAAACAAAAATCCGATCAATACATAAAAGCTATGTCATTTGTTGTTTTTCTTTAACTGATACTACGCCAATCTCTTAGGCAATACTGTTGATTTGTGCACTTAAAAGCAACTTTTTTTTTTGTTTTTCTTTTTTGCTTGTCGTTTATCTTATTTAGTTAAGTACTTTACGATAGGAAATAAAAAGAACATTCTAGGTTGTTTTTTTTCAAATGTCAGATTCTTCATATTTTTTTGAAAAGAGTAAAGTAAGATTTGCTTGATTTTATAGAAAAAAAAAAACGATAATAGGAAATATGTATTATAATTTTTAATAAAATCATTTTTTTGTTAAAAGAATTTCATAAAGAAACTTTTGTAATTGCAGAAATATATCTTCTTAGAATTAAAAAAAACAATCATAAAAATGTTTATTGTTGTTATTTATAAAATATTTATTTCCTATGATTGTTGTTTATTTATTTTTCTTTAATTGAATAAATTCTATTCTTGAAAGAAAAAGAAAATGAATATATTTCGATTATTAAAAATATATATTGGACTTTCATCTATTCCTAATGACTCATTGAACACATATTGACTAAAAAATGGTTAAAGATCAGCTGTTTTTGTTTATCAGCTGTTCGTTAATATATGATTGGTCGCTGATTCTTCCATCCGAAGAATTGATGTTCGTCCATCATCATTCCTCCTCCTTTCGTTTATTTCACTCGTCCGATGTAATGGATGGAGGAAACCGACTCCGTCTCTTTCTCTAGATTAGTAAAAAAAAAAAAGAAGAACAATACAGCTGTTTGTTTTCGAACGAGTGTATGTGTGTTGTTACTTCTCTTTTGTGTGTTATGCGTACTAGTAGAAGCATCATCACATACACGTGAAGCAGAAGAAACAAGAGAGAGAAAGTGAACACACACACACACGTCCGCCGCCGTCCTCTTCTTCTCTCTCTGCTGTCTGTCTCTTCACTCTGCTAGTTAAATAGGCAGTGGTGGGAAGAAAGAGGTTTTGCCTGACATCATCATCATCACAGCACATACGCAACAAAACATCTATCGAAATAAGTACGATTCATTTTCATTTACAATTACTAAGAGCAAAAAAAAGGAAAAATAAATATATATATACTAGAAAACAAAAATATTGTTTATTTACTTATTTATTTATTTATTTATTTATTTGATAGAAATGTCTCCATCAAGTCAAACCCTTCAATCATATTATAATGAATTTTTACGTTGTGCTATATGTTCACATGATTTTGAATATGATAATTATTTATATCGTCCAATAACATTACCAATATGTGGTCATACAATGTGTGGACAATGTATTGATATAATACGTAATCAAACAAAATGTCCACAAGATCAAGTTTCATTTAGTATAAATAATATACCAATTGATCAATTACCAACAAATTATCCATTATTATTTATTGTATATGACACAATTAAAGTATTAAATAATGAAATAAATATTTTTTTGTTTATTTATTTATTTTGTTTTGTTTAGTTACCTGATGATAGTGAACAACGTTATGGTCAATGTTTAGCTTATATGAAACTTGATGATGAAACAAAATCATATTTTAATCGTACACAAATAATTCTTATTGAAATAGCACTTTTAATTAAACCTATAAGTAAAATATCAAAATAATAAAATAAAATAAATATTTTATTTATTTATTTATTTATTTTAGTTAATGATAAAGATTATCAATCAGTTTTAAGTCGTCCAATGATACGTAAAATATTTAGTTTATTAAATAGTCAATATATTGATCGTGAAGGTCGTTTAAAAGCTCTTAAAGCAGCACGTAGTCTTGGTGAACGTACTTGTATTGATTTTATTCTTCATCATCAAAATCCTCAACAATTAACAGCTAATCTTTGGTCAGCTGTTCGTTCACGTGGTTGTCAATTTCTTGGACCAGGTTTTCTTTTTTTTTTAGAATTTAAATTTTATATTTTTTTTTATATAAAAAAATTTTCTTTTAGCTATGCAAGAAGAAGTATTAAAATTAATATTATTAGCACTTGAAGATGGTTCAGCATTATCACGTAAAGTTCTTGTTTTATTTGTTGTACAAAAATTAGCACCACAATATCCACGTGCAAGTAAAACAAGTGTTGGACATGTTGTACAATTACTTTATCGTGCATCTTGTTTTAAAGTAATACAATAAATTTCATAAAAATTTTTCTTTGTTTGCTTTTTTTGAGACAAAATTGAACTTTGGACTTTGAATTTAGGTACAAAAACGTGAAGAAGAATCTTCTTTAATGCAACTTAAATCTGAATTTCGAAATTATGAAAATCTTCGTCGTGAACATGATTCACAAATAATTCAAATTGCTATGGAAGCTGGTAAGGAAGAAGTTTTTCTTTTTTTTCATAATATCTTCAATTTATGTTTAAATTTCTGTTTGAATTACACAATTATTCTAATTATTTATTTCTTTTTTTTATTTTTGACGTTTAAAAATAATTCATATGAATTTGTTTCGAAATAGATTTGATATTCAATAGCATAATAATCAGAAATTCGAAGCACAATATAGACAATAAAATTTATTTTTTTAAAAACTAAGAAATCAATACAAACTTTCTATCAGAATCATCACTTTTAAAAAAAATAGTTAGTTTTGTAAATACTTAACGATAAAATAAGAATTGACTTTTAAATGTACACTTTCCCGTAAGGCATTGAGAAACATCGACTAATTGTACTATTTATTATATTTCTATAGTAGTCTATAATAATACAAATGAAAATAAAATTAATTTAATATGTTTGATTGATAATAAATAAATAAATGTTTTTTTTTTGTTTATAAAAGGTCTTCGTATATCACCTGAACAATGGTCATCGTTGCTATATGGTGATACACAACATAAATCTTCAATGCAATCAATAATAGATAAACTATCTACACCAGCATCATTTTCTCAAGCAATTCAAGAATTTTTAATTGTATTACAACGTGCTGGAGATTCATCAAAACATTTATCACATTTAAAAACTGATTTTGAATATTTATCACAAATTGATATAGGTAATAATGATCAACAAATAATTATAAATGATAATCAACAAGATAATTCAACTTGGTCATTAATTATACAAGTTTTACAATCAATTAAAACAGTTTTACAATCATTAATTGAATTTAATATTCAAGAATCTAAAACAAATTATTTAAATAAAACACATCATTATCATCATCGTTCATATGATTTATCATCGACGACATTTACATCATCAACATCATGTTCATCACCAATGACCGTTTCACCATTAGGTGGAAGTAGTACAACATCAGAATATCATTTACAACCATTACATCCACCAACATCACAAAATAATCAAATCAAATATAAGGTTTTTATATCTTTTCTTTTCTTTTTGAAATTAGTTCATCTACAATATTAGACTATTCTTTGTAGAAATCTGTAAAGTAGTTTCAATTTAGATTTTTTTAAAAGTTATTTACCCAAAAAACAATTTGTTTTTTTTTGCGAAAAATTTCAACTTGATAATTTTATATTTATTCTTTCATTGTAATACATTTATAAAAGTAAAAAATTTTTCTTTTTAAATATGAAATTTAGGTATCAATGTGTCGTGATTTTGTTCAAAAACAATCATGTCCACGTGGTGTTCATTGCACATTTGCACATTCAAAAATTGAAATGGACAAATATCGTGCTAAAAGTCGTTATTCAAATGGACCAATATTACCATTATCATCATCATCGAATAATAATATTCCTGCTCTTCCTCCTCCTAATTCTCAACCTCCAACAGGTCCATTACCAATATTTACTTCAACAAATGGTGCAAATTTAATTCGACCTATACCTCCAACACTATTACCTTTATGGAATCCACAACAACAACAACAACAACAACATGTTATTCAAGAAATACCACAACAACATCATCATCAGTAATTATATTATTTTAGAAATTTAATTTTCTTTTTTTTTTTTTTTGTCTTAGTCATTATTATCATCCATCACAAATTCCTCCATCAATTCTTCAAATTCATGGACATCCAACAACAACATCCTATGATAATCAACAACAACCAAATCATAATAATAATAATAATAACAATTCAAGTCAAATTCCGGTGATTGCAGCAGCTGCTCAAGCTATTCTTGAACAAAATAATGCTGCTGCAGCTGCTGCTGCATTTGCTGCAAATACATTTTATCGTTTTCAACAACAAAATCCTTCGATGCCATATCATCAATCACAATCAATGGTTAGAGAAATTTTCATTTCAATTCATAACACTTTCTCTGCAATATAACCTTTTCAAAAACTTTCAACAATTCGAAATCAATTATAAAACTTCTCATTTAAGTCCTTATAATAAGAATTTTTGAACAGTGTGAACGATGTTCACCATAGTAGATTGAAATCAGATGTAGATATTGTTCTTATCATCAATTATTTCTCTTAATATTTTGAGAACATTTGTTTCGAATACAACATTGATGTTCTCAAATATTTTATGGTTTCATATTTACTTAACTTTCTTTTGTTTTTATTTATAATTTTAGATCGCTCAACAACAACAACAACAACAACAACAACAACAATCATTATTATCTCGACCTTGTAATTATATTTACGTAATAAAATATTTATTTAATTAAAATATTTATTTAATTAAGATATTCAAACAACAAATACAAATATTGCACAACAATCATCAAATCCAATGCAACAACGTACTAATAAGTATAAAAATAATAATTTTATTTTTTGTATTATGCAGATAATTTCGATTTTATTTCTTCAATTTTAGTTATACAGACTCACGTTTTTCATCATTGTCAGATCAACATAATAATCATCAATCAACAACAACTCATTTTCCTAATATTGAAGTAAATTTAAATTTTAGAATTTCGAACAAAATAAAAAAAAAATCTTTTTGTTCTATTTTCAAAGGATTTACGTTTACCATCTGTAATACCACTTAATGGAAATAATTCAACAGATAATTCAAATATAAATCAACGTAATTATTCAGTTTTACAAACTATTGCAGCTAGTATGTTGATTTGAAACTTTTTTTTCCTTTATTATTACAAATATATATATATATTTTAGAAAATGATGATAATCTTTTATATTTTCCAACAATAAATAATAATACAAATAATTTAAATCGTCAACAACAAACATTTTTAAGTGGTACAAATAATAATGGTTTATTTAATGATATACTATTGAATAATAATAATCATAATAATAATACAACTAATCCTATTTCAACATTATCAACAAATACATTAATTAATAATCGACAACAATCCTACAAATCATTATCAACAATGATATTTCCTCAACAACAACAACAACAACAACAACAACCACAACAACAAATACGTAATGATGAGAATGTATTTCATAATAATCATCAATATGCCAGTAGTGTATGTCTTTTATATCTTATTAATTATATTTAATTATTTTTTTTTTCTTTTGGAAATATTCTTAGTTTGACGATGATGATTATGCATTAACAAATGTATCGAATAATGTTGGTAATAGTGGTGTTGGTGGTGGTTCAAATTCAAATGATAGTAGTTTTTTCTACTTTGGTTCAGCTAATGCACATGCAACGGCTCCTTATAATTTCTATCATCCAAACTCGCCATTAGGCGGTAATGGTCATTCACTCAAAGCATAGTAGTTAGTTAGTAGTTTTTTTTTTCTTTTCGTTTCTCGGCAGCGACATTGCGTTACCGGGGAATAAGTGTAGTCTTCTTCTTTTCGTTTGATTTTTGTTCTTTCTTTCGATATATTTATTCTTTGATAAAATGATGCCAATACCAATGTTCGCTGGTCGACTCTTCTTTTTTTCGAACACAACAACACGATAATCGTAAGCTCATATGCATTGAGCATTGTCTCTTTCCCTCTTTCTTTCTCTCTTTTTTTTTTTGTTTATTCTCTTTCTCTTTTTTCTCATTTGTGTTGTTGTTTTTAAAACAGTGACATGTTCGACCTCTCGTTCTCTTCTTTTATTATCATATATCATATATATATATATGCGTGCGCATTCGAGATAGTAAACCAAGAAACAAGCAAAGTTTGGTGATTTTTCGTTTTTTTTTCTTTTCGGTTTTTTTTTTCCTTCATCTATTTTGCGCTCTCATTCTTGTTTATTAAACGTTTACTTGATTTCATATATCTATTATTCTGTACTATCCACTATCTCTTTTTTTCTTTTCGTGTTTTTTTTTTCTTGTTCGCTCTCTCTATCTTTATTTATTTCTACTACTGTAGTTTGTCTTCAGTCTTATGTATTTATGTTACGAAAAAAGGAAACCAGTTCGATGTGTGTTTGTGCTTATTAAAGAAAGAGAAAAGTTATATTTAAAAAAAAAGAAGACGAAGAGGATGAGCTTATATTGGGCTTTTTTTTCTTTTTTTTTGAAAATCTGTATTCAAAGCAAAACAAAAAGAACTATATTTATGAGAGAGTTGACACCTGGTTAAGAGAAAAGAAAAATTCTATTCATTTGTTGTACAAAATAAAATCTTAGTTGATATAAATATAGATCAGTAAAAAAACGAACTAAAAAAATTTTTTTTTTCTATATTTTTTATCAATTTTACATATACATCAAAGTCGATGAACAATATATGATTATTATTTTGTATGATGTTTTCGACTTCTTCCTTATATAGAAGAAAAAACAAATATATATATATATTGTAAGATAAAACTCAACAATAAGGATAGAAATTATAGAAGTTATTATAAGAGAAAGAAAATTATTGTGACAAAATACAATTAAACAATAATTAATAGAACAACATTTGTTTTTTTCTTTAATATTATTTTTGCATATATTGTGCTGCTTAATTGTAATAGATAATGAGAAAAAAAGAATGTTAAAAAAAACTTCAGAGTATAGTTCGTTTTATGCATTATCTGTAATTTTCGTTGGATTTCAAATTCTTTTTCTTTTTTTGTTATTATTATTTTAATAAATATTATTCATGATATAATTATCTAATGAATTTTAAGAATGGATGAATAATCAAAAAAAATTATTTCGATGAATTAAAAGAGGAAGATATCTCAATAACCAAATATGGTAGTTTTCAGATCTCTAGAAGACTGTTTAAAAATTGATTTTGAAAAATATCATCTTAAAGAGCACAAAATCCTGACTAAAATAAAGAATCATAGCATCTCCTACAATCTTTCGTTAAAAAGTTATAAAAAACTTGAGAAATTTTCTTTCATAGTCTATACCAGATACTATTTGGATTTGAGTCAAATGTCTGGCATCGTAGAAAAAAAAAGTGAAAAACACGTTGGTCTTATGTTTTTGACTAGTTATCTTGTTTTCTTTAATTGAAGGTGCACGCAAAGCGAAATTGAAGTAAAAATTTTTTTTCGGCTTTTTTATACATCATCTGATAGAGCTTGAGCTGCTGATCACGGATATCACGTCCGTAGCCTCAGTGAAGGCTTCCTTCTGGTCAAAAAATTCGAAATACTCGAAAAACGCCATTTTTATCAAAAATAGGTGTCTATCCCAAAAATGTACAAAATTTTCTACTTCTTTGGTTTTTTGAGCTTCTGAAAATATTTTTTTCAGAATCAGCATAAAAAATTGAGTATAGAAAACTTGTTAAATAGGCTCTGGACCTAAAACTCTACTGGTGGTGACGCTTCGAATTGTATCGACTATGATGTGTATAGGTCGATTTTGCAGACCTATCTAGTTTTTCCACATAAATGATAGAGACAATTATTTTATCTCATTCTATTCGCCACACCACTGGCTACAAAATTACACATCCTTTTTTTTCCTTTTCTTTCTTTTGTCGAGAAAAGACGGTTTTACTAGTACCATAGCCATTCGAGGCGGTATTCAACGGTTTTCGAATTCAAATAAGACTTTTTGTGAAAAATTAAATACAGATTCAAAATCAGCACAAAAAAGTGAGTCAAATGAAGTATCTTTCAAGTTAATTTGACAACTTTCAATTTTTCACACATTCACAAAAATTTTAGTACTCCGACGGCACCTGAAAAAATGAGAAAAATTGAAAGTTGTCAAATTAACTTGAAAGATACTTCATTTGACTCACTTTTTTGTGCTATTTCCGAATCTGTATTTAGTTTTTCACAAAAAGTCTTATTTGAATTCGAAAACCGTTGAATACCGCCTAGAACGGCTATGGAACCAGTAAAAGCGTCTTTTCTCGATAAAAGAAAGAAAAGGAAAAAAAAGGATGTGTAATTTTGTAGCCAGTGGTGTGGCGAATAGAATGAGATAAAATCATTGTCTCTATCATTTATGTGGAAAAACTAGATAGATTTACAAAACCGACCTATACGTATCATAGTCGACACAATTCGAAGCGCCACTGCCAGTAGAGTTTTAGGTCTGGAGTCTATTTAACAACTTTTCTAGACTCAGCTTTTGATGCTGAATCTTAAAAAAATATTTTCAGAAGCTTAAAATAAGAACGAAGTAGAAAATTTTGCACATTTCTACGGTAAATACCTGTTTTTGATAAAAATATCAGTTTTCGAGTATTTCGGATTTTTGGACTGAAAGAAAGTCTTCACTGAGAATAAGGACCTGATATTCGTGATCAGCAACTCGAGTTCTATCAGATAATGTGTAAAGAAGCCAAAAAAAAATTTTACTTGAAGTTTGAATTGCTTGCACCTTACTAAAAATCGATGATCTATGTTATTAATAAACTATAAATATTGAAAAAGAAATTGTTTCATAAATCGATTGAAAATAATTTTTTTTAATAGAAGATTAAAAAAAAAAAGTAAAATTTAATTTAGATGTTAAAATATTTATTTGGTCATCGTTCATCTTATTTAAATAATGAAACAATTGATAAAGTTCAATCATTATGTCGTACAATTGAAAATAAAATTGATCAAAATATTCTTCATCAACAAATTTCTCAATTATTTAATTGTTTATTAAATTGTCAATCAAATAAATCTCCTCGAATGATTTTACAAGAACAAATGAATTTTTCATTAAATAAAAGTTTATCTCAAACTCATGCACAAGGTATTTTTATTGATTATGGTGAAATAACTAAAGCTGGACAATTAGTTGCTATATATCCTGGAACAATATATCGTCGTCATATTGATCCTCTTCTTTTACCATCAATACGAAATACATTTTTACTTTCACGTAAAGATGATTTAATTATTGATGGACGTGATCGAGGTTTATCACGTTCAATTTATTTATCATGTCATGCTCGATATCCTTTATATGATCGAACATGGCTTTCAAATGATATTTTTTTACATAAAAATCCTTTAACACTTGGACATTATATAAATCATTTTCCATTTAATGGATTACCGAATGTAACATATTATGAATTTGATTTTTATTTTGATGATAATGATTATGATTTATATCGTTTTGTACCAAATGTTCGATATGCAGATATAGATAATGAAGAAAAAGGAATGCCATCAACTGTACTTATTTCTTTAAGACCAATTAAACAAGGTGAAGAACTTTTTTCATGTTATTTAAATGTTATTCAACAAGAGAAAAGATCTTAGTTAAGATAAAAAAAAGAAAGAAAGAAACATCTTTTATATTACGGTTTTTTCTGCTAGTCTTTTTTTTAAGATTTATAAAATAAATCATTATTATATTTTAATATTATTCTTGAAGAAATGCCTGATTCATATGCAACACGTCAATCATATTAATTATCAATTTAAAGTTAATAGAAAATACAATTTTAATCCAATATAATTCGAGTTATCAAAGTTATTATAAGATTAATTGAAACTGATAAAGTACATAGAGTTATTTTAGTTTCAATATGTTACACTGGTGTTGATAATGAACGAGAAAGAGTAAGTTTATATTATGATTGATCATGGTTTGTTTTAAAATTTTTTCTTAAATAGGAATTAAAATGATATACATGAAAATATACAATACATTGTTCAATTTCAATTACCAACTGATCCACTCTATGCCAATAGAAGAAGGATGTTTTATTGCTGACAAATTTAAATCTGAATATATTGAACTTCAAGATGCACGGCATGTTATTATTAAAGAAATTCTTGAAGTCGTCAAAATCATTGAAAATAAATATTCTTAATATATCTAAGTAATAATTTGACAATGTCATCTTAAAATATATATATATATATATATATATATATTGTACTTCATTGAAAATAAAAAAAACACACATGATAATTCATAATCGTATTATTGTCAAAGTTAATTAAAGTGGCAGTAGTTTTGTTTTTACAAGTATTATGTTTTATGGTAAATGACATCGTTGTATATATGCAAATTTTATTGATTAACTTAATTGTTTCAAGTATTTTATGGCAATAGAAAGAAAAAGTTCAAAGGACAAGTTCTATTTGCTTTTATATTTGATTACATTTTAATATTTAATAAAAACAAAAATGTTTATCCTACTTTATTTCAAAGGAAATGAATTCAAATTTCTGACAATATACTTTTTGTATTTTAAAAAATATTTGAGTAACATGATATATTCGATCTGATAAGCCATACTTAGATTCAGTTGGACCTTTTTTTGACCTGAACGATTGACTGAAATTCTTGGCTTAACCATTGAAAGATTGGTCTACTTAATGTATCACATAACATACTGGATTCTCTACCTCAGGCTTTTATCGATAAACAGACGTTTTTAGTCTCTCTAGTCTCCTGTTGTTTCAAAGAAGTGAGCGTGATTTTTTTTCCGAAATTCAGTTTAAAATAAAAAACCTCATAGATTCTTATTGGGTTTGTAAATTAATATGTTATACAAAAAGAGTTGAACATTAAGTCAAGGGTTAAGGGAGTCGTAACAAGGGGCGTTACTTGTCCGAAAGAGAATACTTCAAATATGATATTCCGATAAAAAAGAAATAGAAAAACTTATTAAAAGAGTTAGTTCAATTGTTGAGATCAATGCTATTTGCTATCATTTATTATGTTTGACGAAGGATGAAGAAAAAAAGTAAGAACAAAAAAACAGAATGAATAAAATCTTGTATTCACTTGAGCAACCATTGATACAATTTACAATCACTTGTTCTTAATAAGACTTGAACAGTAAATCTTTATAAGTTGTGATGACAGAAAGTATTTCGTACTCGAAACGTACCGACCATCCAAAGATAAATATACGTGAAAGGTTATTGTAGATTTCTTACCATTGTGCAGACGTTTCAATTGTTCATTTGAGACTAAATAACCAATATTTTAACTTTTCTTTAATCAGTCAAACTCAGAAAAACACAAAAGAAAATGAAATACAAATAATAAACATCTATCAATTGATATATTCATGAAAGATTATTATATGGAAGGATGATTAGCTGTCATACATCTCTACATATTATCTATTCGAGGATAATAAGTGAATATGTAAAGACGTATTTCATCTTTCGTATATTGATCATTCTAGAAAATAAACAATTAATTTCATTATATTCTCTATGTCTTATGAGTGTAATATCATTCTTGTTATTCATATTTTAAACAGATCGAATCGCAAATCATACGATTCAGCATTGAACAGATATTTACAGATTCTTTTTTTTTGAAAAATGGAAAAATTGATTAATCTTGCAAATGAATATGAGGAAATACAGGTACAACCATAATTTTTGAACTTTTGGTATTTTTTCTAATTGAATAAAACGATAGTTTCGAAAGAAAACACCTAAATCATTCTTTCCGAATCATATTTACTAAAGTAGTAGAATAACAAAATGAATTCAATACAAATTGATTCATATTTGATGAGATGGCATTATTGCTATTAGACAAGAAAAATCATGCATACAAAAAAACATTGTTAATATTGAATATATTTTGCAATAAAGACTAACCTGACGATGTCGAAGAACACAGATTATTTTCTATTAATCGAAATAATTGAGTATGATTATTCTTTAGATCAGTAACATAAAGATTGCCATTACTATCAAACGTAAAATCAGTCGGTTGATTCAATTGATCAGAACCATTGCCTTGACCTATGATGAGTTATTATTTAAAATAAAATACATTATTGAGAAATATATTTATCATTTCGAAAATCAAGATCAAAATTTCACAATTTTCTTCGAGTTCAACTAGAATATATTATATACGATCAATAGAAGTATCCAAAACTTTAAATAACTCAAATAAATCTCTGAAATTTAACTATTTTACATACCATCTACATCAGCAATAATATCACCATTGATTGTATCAGGTAACTAACGTTCTATTCAATGATTAAATGTATCAGCAACATAAATAACATTTGTTATTTCATCAACAAATAATTATATTGATTAGATTATATAAAGAGACAGAATCATTACCAGCAGTACCATTTCTTGATCCATCTGCAGTAATACCTCGGTGAGCATTTTTTGATCATTTTTAATTTACGAGAATTGCTTGTATCTACTACATAAATATCGTCACTCGTTTGAGTGACGTAGATACCTTGAAAAAGAGAAAGTAATTCAGCTGTCGAGACAGTTTCATCTATTTTACCAGCAACTGTTATTGTTTGATTAGTTTGAGATGACCATTTGATAATGCGATGTCTGATCGTATCAGATATGTAAACATTTTTAGATTTATCGACTCTTACATCTACACAATTGTTACATTCTTCACTAATTTGTTCACCTTTAGATGCTCGTATTGTCTATTTTTCAATACGACTGTTAACAGAAAGTACTACATAGATATTTGCTTGATTATTATCATCATCGACATAAACATGAAGAGAAAAAATTAAATTTGCTATTACAATAACACCATTGCCAGATAATTCATTGAGTAAAAACTTTGGAATTTGTGCTTTTCTATGATCAGCGATAAACAATAACTGGAGAACGTGAACAGCTAGAGACCGGCGATTTTCACCAATCGAAAGAGGAAGCCGAAAAACTTCTTTTTCTTCAATATTGCATAAGACGAAATCATTTTAAAATTAGTCATTTCTGCAAAATATTAGAAAAAATGCATGAAAACCATCTATCATTCCGATGAAAGTTTGGTTTTGACATGTGATCTAGACAGAAGAACTTCAAATCTATAATTCAAGATATAATTCGAACAGTTATCTTCGCACATTCTAATGTTGAGCAAATGAAATTGTCTATTTACTTGTATGGAAACTGTGGATTTTTTTTAATTTTTAAGTAAATTTTCCTACCTTTTGTGAAAATTTCATCCGAATGGCAGATCATTTTCATGCATTTTTTGTGAATATTTTGCAGAGATGACTAATTTTATAATGACTTTATCTTATACAATGTTGGACGCAAAAGACGTCCCATTGTCTCCTCTTTCGATTGGTGAAGACCGCAGGTCTCTAGCTGTTTGCGTTCACAAGTTATTCAAAAAACAGTGGAGCACACTATATTTCTAAATGGATAGTAGTTATTAACTTCTCAAAAGAAAAGAAAAGAAAAGATAGTTAAAACAATTTTGACACCTGTTCAAATTGAGCTGGAGTTTTTACACTAAATATTTTTTCTCATACGAATTATCTAATCAAGTTGACGATTTGAGAATCTTTTGTGAAGACTGATTTTCAAAGAATGATGTTCACAAAAGCCTATTCGTGACGCAATCTGAATAAATTACTTTCTTATATAACCTACTCCGTATGATTTTCAGAAATCTCTCGAACAATCCATAGATGATTAGTAAGTGGATGCTTTTAAAACCTATAAAATTATCTTACATTCATGATATCATTTGTTTTTTGTTTAAAAAAATATGCATATCTTCTTATTGAGTTTCAAGAGATCTTCTGATCGCTAAATCGAAGGAAAAAACTGATAGTTCGCAAAATCACTTTTTATACTTCGAAGTATCCTCTCTATCCGCTCATAATACTTTTGAATTCGACCGTTTGCTTTTATTTTCGATCATTTTCTCAAAAAAAAAACGGTACAATAGACACTAGAATCACCTATATAATATATATATATTCATCAACAAAATGTCATATTTCTTCTAAGACTAATCAGTTATATTTTCATAATATTTTAGATTCTGATGAATATTTTTATAGATGTAAACGATGTACTCATAGTGGCAATGATAATGAATCAAGTAATTCATCGATGAGTATCAATAAAGAACATTTGAGTGACCCAGAAGAGTTCAATCGAATGATTCAATGTTTTCAACAAAAACATTCCAAATAATGCAAAATGATGATAATTAAAAATAAAATTTAATAAACTAATTAATATTCAAGTTTTCTACTAGACTTCATCACACCTTTTTTTCATTTATTATTTGTTGCACTATTAATACTTATTCATGCTTCTTTATTTAACTTATTCATTCATGCTAACTATCATTTTAATCAAGCTTTGTTATTCTTGTACTACTAATAGTTGCTCTCATTTATTTACTCATGACTTTTTTCTTCAATATTTCTTTGCTATTTATTGTTTCAAACCAATTTCTTCACTTATATTATTGTTTGTTTTTGTTTTTCTTATCACACATGAATGTCGATCTACGATTTCTGGTATCAAATATCGGCCTATTGTATTCGAACAGATAAAAAGAAGATTCTCGTCTTTGTTTCTTGACCTGTTCCATGACATTATCACATGTTCGAACGGTATACTAAGCTGTGGAGTAAATCGGTTCAAACATAATTGCATTAAAATGATAAATCGCAATCACTTCACTTTTTGACATTTTAACACTCTCGACATTTTTGTTTATCGCTCTTTTCTCTTTCGGCATTTTCGCTTATTGTCCTTTTCTTTGTCGACATTTTGACTATCGACAGAATAAACTCGCCATTTTGCAACTTGTATAATGTACAGAAGCGAGAAACAATAAAGAGACAGTATTGACTTCCTTATTTGTATCTCAATATGATCCATATATTCCAGAGTAGTATCTATCAATATTTATTTTTTACATCGGTAATAATAGGCTTCAGTAACGGTAGATGGCGAGGGAATATTATATGTCGGTTTGCTGAGCAAAACAAGACTGTGTACTGGACTGGTGAGCTCGTTTCAGGCAAATTCGAACTTTCCAATATTGATTATCCGAAAATAAAACTGAAGAGTATCGACGCCGAACTGGTTGGTGAGGTTATCTATCACACTGGACAAAAAAACAATATCCATCAAGTGAAACTGCTCCAGGATCGGCGCAGTCTACAGTCAGATCCTAATCTGGACGAATTTCTCCTAGCCTCCGGTAAACACGTTTGGCCGTTTAGTTTTCGTCTCAACGGTTCGTTACCGCCATCAATCAAGCAGACTGTTGTGTATGGCCCACATATTTATTACTACCTTCGTATTGTATTGGTTCGGCCCGAATGGTATAAGTTCAACATTGAAAATAAATTTCCCATTGTTGTCCATCATTTATCTTTGCCTGTGAGTACGAGGCAACTCGAAGCACAGCAAAAGAATCGAAAAGGTGTTCATCTTCATGTAATTCTTCAGAAAAATGTTGTTGTTGACGGGAACAACTTGTCATTAGACGTTAACGTGCAGAATCCGAATCAAGCACTGATACGCCATATATCGGTGAAGCTCTTTCAAAAATGGAAAATAGAACCTAGAAAAGAACAAATGATCTTCCTACATCATCAAAATCTGGAAGGAATCCGCAAGTTTCGAGGCAAGCATCTGAAGAAAAATTTCCAACTACGTGTGCCTCTCAGCACTCCAGCCACATTCTTATTTCATCCCCCTTCCTCGTCTTCTTTACACGAACTTGCCGTGCACTACGAGCTTCATATCATAGCCCATATTCGCGGCTTGTTCACGAATATTCGCCTGCAAATTCCACTGATCATTACCAACATTAATCAAAAAAACAGACGAAACGTTCCAGTCACTCACTAACCACTCTTCTCCGTTCAATTGATTCCGTTTTCCTCGACTCTATTTAAATCATTTTCTTCTTTCA
>CAJNOL010002794.1:17603-31450 GCA_905250125.1 Rotaria sordida | reverse complement strand
GCCCGGGCACCGCCAGCGAGTCGCCACTGGTCTAGTTACGCCACTACTTTCATTGGAGCATTTTGTTAAGTTTTGATTGACTTATATGACCATTGTTTGGGGATCAAAACATTCCTTTTTTTGGTGATTATTTCATCGCAACAGAAGTTTGATAATCAGATCGCAACTTTTCGGTGACCAAAACACATTTTCTCCACAAACATCTATCACACATTAAAGAGATTGTTGGTCGAAAAGATGACATGAGGAGACGAGGGATCAAACGGTAACCAAAAACTGGTTGCCTTATGCAAGAGCAAATAAATGTAGATCACCTTGTTATTTAGTAATGCCATAGCCAGATATTTTGCTCCTTCGTCTCCAATGTGATTGCACTGAAGATCTAGGATGACGAGTGTCTGCGTGAAAAAGCACAGATGAGTGTATGAAAGTGATGCAGAAAAATAAATGCATAGTAGACAGCATCGTAGACAATAAGTGACAAGACGAAAGTGAGCTTTTTCCAGGTTTTGAATAGTAATTTATATACTGTGATAAATGGTCAGTTTGTTGGTAAGAATGGTACGCTTCAGCTGCTATACCGGGTGGATCAAAAGTAAGAAAAGACAGAAAAAATTGACATCTCCATTACGGCTTGAGTAAACGAACTAATCTTTTTATCAATGATAGAAGCATGTTCAAGCTTTATATCCACAAAGACATGCCTAACGAGACCCTTTGTTAAGTATCACTATTGATCTTAAGAAAGAAATTTTATTTTTTCACAGATAGGAAATAAAATAATATACTTAACAAAGGATCTCTCTAAGCATGTCTTTATGGATACAAAGCTCGAACATGCCTCTTGAATTGATAAAAAAATCGGCTCATTTGCTCAAGCTGTAATGAAGATATTCAATTTTGTTTTCGACAAAGTGACTTTTGCACCGTCCTTTATATTATTTTATTTCCTATCTGTGAAAAAGTAATTTTTTTTGTTCAAATCAATAGTAATACTCAGCAAAGGGTTTCTTTAGGTATGTCCTTACGGATATAAAGCTTTAACATGCTTCTATCATTGATAAAAAAAACTAGCTCGTTTGTTCAAGCCGCAATGGATATATTCAATTTTTTCTGTGTTCCCTTACTTTTGGTCCACTCGGTATTTAATGACAAAATTAGTCGTAAAAGAAGATTATATTCGGCACCTCTAGAGAAAAATATCATTTTTGTTGGAAAGTAAGAAGAATTCCGCAATAAATCATATATATTCTGATATTGAAACTTCTGCTCCATCACTTTGTAAAAAATTTCCGTTGTCTGCCTTTTTATTCGGAAAAAAATGAAGTTTTCTTTTTACAGTAAACGTGCTCGGAATAGAAGCCTTCAGTACATTTAGTCGTCACTTTTTGTACTAATCCAATGACGACGAACTTTCAGAAAATCTTTTCCTGTATCTCATAATTAGCCTCAGTAGCGCAAAGATGCATAAATATCCCAGGAATAAGATATAAATTCTCTAAAACACCTGAGTTTTTAAAGATTTTTTATATTTTTTTATGGCGAAAGCCCTTTGAGAAAGGAATAAAGACATGTGGGAAATCAGTATCAAAAACTGCTTACAATAATATACACTTTGGTAGCTTTTCACGTAAGCCTTCTTTGGCAAAATTATAGCATAGAAGTGTGCTGTATAATCGATAATAAATAAAGGCTACGATTTAAGTGATCAGTAAAATGGATGAAATGATCAGTACATTAGAATATTATAAAATCAGTAAATCGAATGATTGATCAGTAAACTGAATGATTGATCAGTAAATAGAATGATTGATCAGTAAAATATTTCAATGATCAGTTATTAATTAATAAGGGTTGTAAATAAATTTGAGAATCAGTAAATATAATTATTTAACAGTAAATTAAATAAAAAGATGAGTGTAGAAATTCAAATGTGCTATGGTATGATTCATTTTTTACCTTTTTTTTTTTTTGTTCTTCGACTATGTCGTACAGATAACAAGTACGACATATATGACGATATATGCGTACTCTTTGTTTCTATCCTATCTCTCATCATCAGTTGTGTAAACAAGTAAAAAAGATGGAAGTGATACAGGTTGCACAATATGACAGTGATTTATCGGATGAAGTTGTCGAAGAAAATAATGATTTAAATCGAAATAAAAAAGTCAAGAAGAAGAAAAGATCTAAGTATTGGATTAACGGAGCTACATTTGATAATGCTGAGGAAGCAGAGGCATCAATTGAAAATATCTGGTCAAAACAGTATACAAATTATACAGAACATGGACGAAGAGTTTATTACAGATGCAACAAAGCTAAACTTCGTGGACCTCAATGTAGTGCAAGTATTCATCTGTTATATCATGCAGACAGCGATCAAGTGACTGTTTATAAAACTGAAGGTGAACATGATCATCATGATGAAAAAGTTCGTGGTATTGATGAAAATGTTAAAAAGTGCATTGAAGAATTATATAATGATGGTATCATGAAGCCAAAGCAAATTATTCGAGCACTTCAAACAAGAAAAATGAAAATGCCAACGTTAATACAGATTAAAAATTACCTTGTCCAATACAAAAAAAAGAAATATGGTTTACATAAAATAAGCTTAGGTGATTTAGAACAATGGTGTGAAGGTAATGTAGAAGTACCAATTGATGAAAATAAAGCTTTTGTTGTATCATACAAAATATTATATGATAATGAAGAATATGAAGATATAGAAGAAGATGGAAATAAATTCTGTATATTTATATCATCTGTTCGTTTGCTCAACATTGCATCGATCTCATCACATTTACATGCCGATGCTACATATAAATTAATTTGGCAAGGTTTTCCTGTTTTAATTGTTGGTACTACTGATTTTAACAAAGCATTTCATCCATTTGGTTTAGCAGTATGTTCAAACGAAAAAACTAAAGATTTTGAATTTATCTTCAATAGTATTCAAGTTGGTATGGAAAAAATAAATAAAGATTTACTAAATCCAACAGCATTGATATCTGATGCTGCTGATGCAATTAAAAATGGTTTTACAAATATATTCGGTTCTTCCTATAATCAAATAATGTGTTGGGCACACATGAAAAGAAAAATTAACAATCGTGTATGTCAAATAGATGACAAACATATTGCAAAAGAAATTATAGAAGATGTTGAAATGCTCCAATTATCTAATTCTACAGAAGTATTCAAATTAGCATCAACATTATTTATAAAGAAATGGAATATGAACAACAAACAAAAAAATCAATCAATATTAGATTTTATGAATTATTTTCACAATGAATGGCTCAAAACAAATGATGGTTGGTATGAAGGTATACAAGTTTATACACCAAGTACAAACAACGCCCTAGAGGCTACCAACAAAACAATTAAAGATGATGGAACATTTCGAGAACGACATGTTTTATCAAGATTTTTAACAATAGCTACAAACATTATCAATAACTGGTCAGTTGAACGAGATGCATCCTCAATCAATGCAAAAATATTTGCTACTGAACCAACAATATCTTTAGAATTATGGACTTTATCTTATCAATGGGCTAAATCAACAAAAGATATAATATGTATTTCTAATGATTCTTCAAAAACATATTATATACCAGCTCGTGATTTACAATCAATATCTCAAGCCAATTTAAATAAATACAAAAATAAAACATGGTCAACATTTAATCAATTCACAAAATCATTTGATATTTGGTGTATGGAAATGGATAATGGTTCAGATTGGAGAAAATCAAAATGTAACTGTCCAAGATTTTTTAAGAATTACATATGCAAGCACGTTGTTGGTATGGCTATTCGTTTAAAATATTGCAAACCGCCACCATCAGCAAAAACAGTTCCCATTGGTGAGAAAAGAAAAAGAGGTAGACCAGCTAAGGCTAAACCCGCTTTGCTAGTACAATAATTTCATTTTCATTTTCTTTTTCTCTCACTCGTTCTTGGATTTCTATTAAATGTTCTTTCGTATTTTTCCTTATTTATTCAAATTTATTTTTCTCTTACTATGTTACTTCATACTGTTAAAACTTATTTTTCTACTGATAAAATCTCTATTTTATACTGATCAAATTTGTATTTTTTACTGAAATAAATTGTATTTTTTACTGCTACTTATATTTAATAAACTGATCATATTATTATTATTTACTGGTAATTTTAGTACTGATCATTAAATCTTTATACTGATCATTTAACCTTTATACTGATCATTTATATATTTTTTTACTGATCATTTAATCTATTTTACTGATCAAATATTTTGTTCCCATAAATAAATAATGCAAAAATGACCCATTATTTTCCATTATTCCGTAAAATACATCAAATAGCTAATGGGGTGTAGGTGTTGGCCTTTTCTTCATTCATATCCACATCCTTGTCGTTCCTATCCTGTAGTACGATATTCAGTTGAGAGAAAGCTTGTATTCGTGTATACATTCAAGATAACAGCACTATACGTGGGTGTGGATGGAAGTGTGGTATGGGTGTGGTGTAAGTATAGGTGGATGTGGGTATGGATGAGTGTACGCGTGCATAAAGAGAGGACAACATCCATATCCACACTCACACCCATCCTCACCCACACCAACTACATACCTACGTTCACACCCACATACAGTGCTGTTGACTAAAATATACACGTGAATACGAGCTTTTTCTAACCTGAATATCGTACCATAGAAACGAAGCGACAAAAATGACTCGCAAGTAGGGAAGTGTCAATTCCAATTCTGATCTATCCCAACCGATTCCGACCAATTCCAAGTCTGAAATTAAACTCTGAATTGGTTGGAATTGGTGCACTCTTACTTGCAAACAGGGAACAAGTAAGTGACTGCTATTTGTTTGAAATTCTCATAGACAAAAAGTCAAAAAATATCTTTGACAAAATTTTTTCAAAAATTTTTGTTGATGTGGTTCTCTCTCAGGACTCATGCAAATGGAATACAAATTTTGTTGAGTGGAAGGGAGAAACAGCAGAGACTTCGGTCTTGAAGTCTTATGAAGTCTCGGAAGTCTCTTGAAGTCTTTCGAAGTCTCGTGAAATCTTATGAAGTCTGTTGAAGTTTCGTGAAGTCTAATGAAGTCTGGAAGTCTGCTGTTTCCCTCTTGGTTGAGTGGCAGCTTAGATGTTGCTCTTTAAAAAAATATATTCAATATCTCTCGACTATTGAATAGTGCGAAGATAGAAAAAAATAATAAAAAGGGAGTCGAAACTTACGGAATACCTTTTATCTATGGAAGTATAGCTATCAGGATATAGATCTCGGGGTATACAGATAAAAGTTTGAGGATAGTGGCATACCTTGAAGTGCATAATCATGAGATGCTGGCCATACGAGTATACCTTATAAAGCTCTAAATACATTGAAGTGCATTATAACGGCTAATGTGCGCAATTAGATGATAATGCAACCTATTTCATGCATTGCAATGGATTGATGCAAAATATGCATCATAATGCATGAAGTAGATTGCATTATCATGTCATATCACACATGGCGTTGCTATTGGAAAATAATGCATTGCAATGGCTATTATTTCGAAGAATCGGCTACATCGGGTGCCGGGTAAGCTTTTTTATACCATAATCCTATCCCAGGCACCTTTCTGTTACTCTAGCCCTATCCTATGTGCTTGTTGCCCTAACCATACTGCAACCCTACTAGAGGCACGCAGGGCAAGTTGTTCATTGTGCCCTAATCCTACTCTTGGCAATTTTGTTTTATCCTAACCCGATTCTGCTTTTATAAACCTCGCACCCTAACCTCAGCTTACGCTAATCTACGGATTTGTTATCCTAACCATAGTCTACTATGTAGAACAGGATAGGACAGAGTTACCGTGTACAATCTTTGTTATAGAGTAACAATCTTCGCAGGAACTTTTCATGAAAACATTCATTTCACTTATTTCACTTTTTGTATCAGTGATTGCTTTATAAGGAGTAGAAAATGCTATTCTTTTGAAAAAGATGTGATTTTAATAAATGGTCCATATCCATGTGCTCTGTAGAAGCTACCCACTAGGATGACAGTTACCGTATTCTCGTGCAATGCATTAGCCAAATGTCGTGCTCCATTGTTTCCGACTTCATTATACTGAAGATTTAGTGTAGTGAGTACCTGTGTGAAAAGATAAAGTTGGCTATATGAAGAGAACAAGATAGAATGAATACCACCCTGTTGTGTTGTAATGCATCAGCCAGATGTCGCGTCCCTTCAACTCCCATCTGACAGCCTGTCAGATCAAGTATGGTGAGTGTCTGTATGGAAAAGTGCAGATGATCACATGAAAGATATGTATAAACTATTTTTGCGCTACGTCACTCATGTAAAAGTAATTTGAGTCTAACAATTTAGAACGCATTAAGCCCCCCCCCCCCTACTCAAAAATCGATCTCAGCCCAGGAAAGTTCAAATGGGCTGAAACTTGGAGCATACGTTGGGGCTGAAGTGAGAAGACTGTGATAAAATTTTCAGCTCGATACCCTGATATTTGACAGAGATATGAACCAAACAAGGACCAAAAATAGCTCATTTGGCAATCCATTTTTCTTTGTCCAGGCCCTTTCAATATATTTAATTTTTTTTTGTTTGAAAGAGTATCTCAGGATGCAGTGCAGTACAGAGTCCTTTTTTTTTAAATTCTTACTTTTTTAGCGAAAAAAGGGAATCACAAGTTCAGTGACTCAAAAAACGCGCCAAAAATGGGTGTCTAATTACATAAATGTCTGTATATATAATAAAAAATAAAGCTTAATTAAAAAAGGACTCTGTACTGCACTGCATCTTGACGTGCTCTTTCAAACAAAAAAAAATGAAAATATATTGAATGAACTTGGACAGAGAAAAATGGATTGCGCGATTCAGAAAGCCTAAACTGAGAAAAAATGAAAAACATTTTTCGTTTTTTTTTTAAAATAAGCATATTTTTCAAGAAGAGCTTAACAAAAATCATGGAAAACGTTGGCCAAAAACGAGGTACCGAAGAAAAACCAATGTGATTTCTGAAAGAGCAGAAGACGGGCTATCTTCCGATGCATTTATCTCAATTTCGATAATTTTGACGAAAATTGATTTTTTTTTAGTGGGGGGGAGGGGCCTTAAAAATCCGTGTTTAACGACGTTTCACACGTTTTGGTCCGTTAGAACTCATTGTAACGAAGCAAAACGCGTGGCACGTCGTTAAAATCGATTTTTTAAGGAAGCCCCTCTCAGAAACCAACTTTATTATTTTTCATCCGATTTCAACTAAAATTTCAGAGAATGTTACTATAGGCTAGAAGAGATTATGGTTAAAATATCTTCTCCAAATCTCCAATAAAATAATGATTTATAGTCAATTTATTGGTCAAAAGTACCCTGTACGCGAGCAAGGATTTTACAATAAGAATATGAACTACCAAGCCCGGGCGGTTTTCAAGTTGTAGAGTACCCTTAGGGCCAGGTCCTCACAGAGCCCGATTTTTGCATTTCTCTTTGTTTGTTTTTTAAAAGCCCTTTCTTGTAAAATTCACGAAATCATGCCCAAAAACCTGCTACTAAAAAATAAAACATCTAATGTTTTTATTTCACCAAAAGAGGAATTCAAAAATCAAACTCCGTGAGGATCTAGCCCTAACTGTCCTCTTTACAATAAAAAAAATTATCACTTCTCTATTGAGTCGTTATTAAAAGAACCTTGCCCACGTAAACGGTATGCTCGAAAAAATTGATTTCGAGAAAAACGGAGAATAAGTTTTTAAAAACCTTATTGTTTTTCAATATGGGGGTTCAAAAAAACCTATGTAATATCCTTAGATCTCATGATAAAATCAATCAACTATAGTGCATTCGAGAGTAGACACTTTGCTCTATCTAATGAGTTATGAATCACAAAATCGATAAATTTGACCAAAATTGACTTTTTTGAGAGGGGGAGCCCTTAACGCGTTTTAAACCGTTAAATTCAAATTATTTTTACATGGGTATCTACAGGTGTAGCTAATGTCGCGATCGATCGATCTAGTTCGGCAGATGATTTCGTTCTGCCAATATAAGCTAAGCAAGAACCAGTTTGTTCGAAGACTGCTTGATTTGAATTTGATTTGATGCCTTGGATTTGATATGATGATTTTAAAAATCATTTATTTTGATTAAGCCCCCCCCCCCCCCTCCTCAAAAAAAGTCAATTTTCGTGAGAACTGTCAAAATTGAGATAAATACATAGGAAAATAGTCCGTCGTCTGCTCTTTCAGAATTGGTAAAAATTTTTCCTGAAACCTCCATTTTTCATAGAAATTTTTCAGAATTTCAGAGAACCAGTTTTTGAAAAATCAGCGGTTTTTGAAATATCCAAAAATCTTTTTCGTTTTTTCTCATTTTTCGCTTTCTCGTACGCGCATCCCAAATTTCTCTGTCATGGTTCGTCCAGTATGTTAATATTTTTTTTTTGTTTGAAAGAGCATGTTCAGATGCAGGGCACCAACGGGTCCTTTTTTTGAAATAAGCCTTTTTATTATTGTATAAGAAAACATGTCTATAGAAAAATAGTCATTTTTTGTGATCTTTTGGAGTCATTGAACTTGTGATGCCCTTTTTTCGCTTGAAAAGTAAGTATTTAAAAAAAAGGACCCCTTGGTGCCCTGCATCTTGAGATGCTCTTTCAAACAAAAAAAAATTTAAAAATATTGAAAGAGCTCGGACAGAGAAATCTTGCTTGCCAAATGTGCTATTTTTGACCCTTGTTTGGTTCATATCTCTGTCAAACGTCAGTATATCGAGCTGAAAATTTTACCACAGCCTTCCCACTTGAGCCCCAACATATCCCCCAAATTTCAGCACATATGAACGTTCCTGGGCTGAGATCGATTTTTGAGTGGGGAGGGGGGGCTTAAGAAAATGGTTTTTATCTGATTATATGAGTTGAAACATGGTTCCAATCATCAAATCAATTGTTTTCCTCTTCTCAAACGAGGTGAGCGCGCCCAATGCGCAATCGAAAGAAGTCAACAAAAACCTAAACGCCTTCCGAACAATACAAACACGCGGTACTCCAACAGATGAATATGTTTCAAGCTACTTATTTCAAATGTCACGTGCCGTTCCAAATAGTACGTGACATTCGAAACAAATAGCCCGAAACCTAGTCCTCTGTCGGAGTGCAGAGCGTTTGGATCGTTCGGAAGGTATTTAGACTTATGTTCATCTGTTCCGAACGCATTTTCGCTCTTTCGTCTGAACCTGGATTGATATACTGGCTAGGTATATGACAGCTCGTAGCTCAATAAGTCGGAAGCGCTGCCTGAAACTATTGACGATCAGCTCTTTTTGTGTTAGCGGAATCTACTGACGAGCTCTTTTCGAATGAGCTAGTGTAGCCAGCAACTTCTTTTGTGCAAGTAGGTTCATTACTTGGCTAGTTTCTAATGAGGAAATCTAGTGACCAACTCTTTTCATATGAAGAAGAATACCCTGCTTTTTGACTACCTCGCGGTGTAGCATGCTATCCGAGAACAGTTTCAAGAGCCCAATATTTCTCCTGCATCTATTACTAAATGTAGCTCTGGATAGAAAGCTAGCCTGACTCAGAGTTCTCTCGCTTAATCACTTAAGCTCTTCATACATAATGACTAACCATATATTAGCCAAAAGGGCTTTTAGTGTGTGTCAACCACGTAATCGGTTTGTTGTCGGATGGGTGATCCGAGACAAAGCAGCCGTTAGTGACTTGCCCAAGGTTATTTCATGACTGATGAAGTCGAGGTTCGAACACAGTTTCTTGTCACTATGTGTCGAGCACTTGAACCATTCAGTCATACCGGCCTTTTCTTTTCATATGAGCGGGATTCGGCTATCGACAATCCCACTGTGTATAAATGTAGCAGTTGGTGATGAGAATCTACTCATTTTTGACAGAGTGGGTCACTCGATTCGCTCATATGAAAAGAGTAGGACGGTTATGACCAGCTCAGAGAGTCAATATAGAGCTGTTATATAGCTATTGGGTTAATACAAAAGTCTCCGCCGTTTCTTGCCTTTTCAACATACAAAAATCAGTGAAGACTTTTCCCCCAACCCAATAACAGTGCACTATAAAAAGTAACTTCAGAGTAGTAAACTCTCGCTATCCGTTTATTATCATTACATAAACCCTTTTCAAGTTTATCCGTAGGGCTGGTAAAATTTGATTTTAGTTCTGATTCGAGGATCTGTTCAAATCGATCTTTGACACGATCTGCGCTACGTGAACAGATCAGTTCTCGCAACTGAGTTACTTGAAAAGTTTTGTCTGTCTTTGGGAGTGGCACTTCCCGATATAAAATATCTTTATTTTATTATTTAAATGCCGTATTCAAAACAGAACAACTTTTCTGGCTGCTTATTTCATGAATTGGACCTTTGGAACAGTTCCTATCAAAAGAACTGTTTGAATATATCTTTCGCTCATTCAATCTGAACTTTGAGCTGTGATCTGGTCGGCCTCTATTTATAAGCGTGGTCTGCGCTTTCATAAATCCTTTTCTCCATAAACCTTGACAAGGGTTTGCGGTCTGTTGCAAATCCATATACCCTTGCACTGTTTTTTGTGTTCTTAAAACCATATTTGGGTATATGAACGGAATAAACTCTTAGGTGAAGGCTACCATTCCGCGTTTTAAACATCATCGTAGAATAATAAATCCTTCGCCTAGAAGTTTATTACATTCATGTATCCAAACCGAGCGTGGTTGTGGATGTGGGTTCCATAATAGAATGTTTACACTCACACCCACATCTACATGCTTTTCTAAATTCAAACAAAGTACATTCTATGCAAAAACCGTCAAAAAAGAGACAAGTTGGCTGACAAACATACTAATCGAAGCAAAAGTGATTCTTAGGACACACAATTTCAAGCTGAAAATGATGTCATCAGAAAGAAGATATTTAATTGCATATCCAGTGAAAAAATCAAGCTGGTGCACTTGGAAAAACTATAACTTCAACAGACACGAAAAATCATTCATTGTGCCAAAATGGCCCTATCGAGGTGGTGTTTGACATTGATTGATAGGAAAAAACTCGATTGTCTAGTATGCTTTTATAGATTCTGACAGAGAATGGAATTCTGTATCAAATGAACTTATTTGCGATTAGCTTAGTTCGGATTTGATGGACTTTCAGGCCCAAAACTGGTTTGACGGCTTCCAGAAAGTACGTCAGATCTTCCTTATTATCCGAGTACTTTTGAAAAATAATATGATACTTGTAATCAGCACACATAATACTATCGAACTAGAAAGATTTCTGATGGAATGGCGAAAAAAGTTTTTTCGAAACCTGATGGGGCCTCAGTGGTCAAATAATTGAGTTGTGATAAAATACAAAATAAACCTGTGAAAAATAATCAGGGTTCAATGCTGATTATCAGGTTAATAGAATTAGGCTTATCTTATTTGGGATGGTCGGTCCATAATTTGACACAGCTCCTTTCTACCCCTATATTTCAACACTTCTTTTAGATCGTATTTTATAAAACTTCAGAGACCAATAGTAATGAATTTTGTGTCTACGATATATATAGGTCGGAGTTGAGGTTCAAGTATTTAAAATAGTAGTGCCTTTAAAATTATTGTAACATGAAATAGTTGCCTTTTACAGGAAATTAGTTCAATTTAAATTATTTAAATTCAATTGGGTTTTAAAGTCAATATTGACATATATATACATATCTCTTGAATAGAAAAAAAAAGAAATATATGAAGAAGTTATATTTCTTACTTTGTTACCCATTAATGCTTTAGCAAAAGCCGCAGCATGTTCGTGCGTCATTCTGTTCCATGACATGTTAAGGCCTATGCATTGTTTTTTCACAAGCGCTTCGTTAATTGCATGGTACATGTCGGCATCGGTCAGTTTCATGCTTTCATACGACAATTTTACAGGAGTTGTGACGTTAGAAACCATACCTGGTAGCAAAACAGGAGCAATATTAGGAAATCGAGGTTCATATTCCTTGAGTTGAATCATATAATGATCACTGCCCATGTCAAGACATGCAACGACTTTGAACTCTCGACCAGGTAGAAGAAGTATTTCATCCTCAGTGTGATAGAATGAATGTTGCTGAATATCTATTCCAGTAGCACATTCGATGGCGAATAGAGTTCTTGTGCCACTTTTTCCAAAAAATTGTTCATTTTCGAGTGTTGATACAGCAGATGTGCATGATGAAAATCCCCACCAAACAATTTTTGAGTCTTTCGGATATTGTTTTCGTAAGTCCATCTTAATTCCACGATAGATGGTTCGGTCGGTAACGTGCTGACATTTGGACAGAGCAGTAAAAAAAAGTTTCAAAAATAGAAACCATGGCGGTAATAGTTCTGCTCGATTCTTGGCTCGTAAAGTGGCATTAAGAGCCAGATAGAACGATTTCTTACTTGGCGCCCATTCCATAGTGTAGAGCTTGATGGAAGCCGATTCGTCAAGTGTCAAACTGTCTTTTGATTTAAGAGTATTTCCTTTGACCACATGCACCATATGTTCGATTTCAGGAACGTATGGGACAAGAGGATTGGTAGCCTTTTCAAGAGAAACGAGTGGCATATCTTCGTAACCTCTAAGAGGCGGAAGTGGTCGTATTGGCTCTGCAGCGACATCGGAGAAGCGATTGCAATCATTCAATCCATTATCAGATGGTGCAGCCATTTTGAATGTGGAATCTGCAAAGAATATTACAAACGTTTTTTCATCAGCTTTTGAGACAACTATTCAAAGGTTGAACTAACGTGTTGGGTTGATGCAAAAGTCTCCGTCGGTTTTTTGTCTTTTCAACATGCGAAATTCGATGGAAACTCTTGTATCAACCCAATAGATTTCACAAGTATTGCTTTTTAGCAACGATTCCCTGATTCATTCGACTCAACGTCACATCAATACATAGAGCGGTAGATTGATCGGTTTCCATGTCGATCGTCTTCGATCGTACACAGCCGTATACCAAACAATTACGGCGGATAACGGCAGCTGTTTGCGTTAGCCACATGCAACTATCATAAATGATACTTTACGGCGTACTACGGGCATTGCAAATGATGACCGTAAAATGTCGTCGTTAACCCTTTGAGGGCCCAATTTTTTTTCACATCGAAAAAACATTTTTCAAGCTTTTTATTTTATTTTAACTCAAAATGGCTACATAAATATCTTATGATAATCAAAAAAGCAATCTTTTTATCTTTTAAACAAAATGCCAATTTGCAACAAAAGCATTCGATGTTAGATCGAACTTCTGCTTCCATGATGCAACAATAAACGCATCTTCTTCTTGTTTCCTTCACAGGCAAATGCATTTCATTCTCAAAATTAAGAGCACTTTTTGATGATGCTAGTTTAGACTTCTTTTCAGAAGAAGGTCCTCCACAACTTATTCGTTCATCGCCGGACCAGAGAGACTTCGCCACTGAAACCATGTAGTTAAGTATGTTGGTTGATCCTGAGCTAACTGATTATAGCAAATAAATGAGTTGGAAATCGATACATTTAGGAAATGAATAAAAATTCAAAGCCAGTTTCTTTTAGGGTGTGGGTGCGGTTGCAAGTATTCGTTCTCTTACTTCTCGCACTTCACCCACACCCATACCCGCATCCTTGCATATTTAATAGTTTATTGTGAACTAAACACTTTTTTATCTACTGAAAAATATGTGGGATAACATATGTCCCACTATCCTCAAAGGGTTAACGACCAGCACAGTAATACGGCGATCGTATACGCTATTTGCAGAACATCGTGAGGCATCGAGATGTAGATGTGTGCGTGGATCTGGGAATAGGTGGGGGGGGGGGGGG
>CAJNOL010002794.1:0-17503 GCA_905250125.1 Rotaria sordida | reverse complement strand
TGAGTGTGGGTGTGGGATGTGGGTGAGTCTGGGTGTGAATGAGTGTGGGGTGTGGAGTGTGATTGTGGCGGTAGGTGAAAGTATTATCTTCCAATCAGGCACACCTACTCATTCACACCCAGACTCACCCACATCCCACACCCACACTCACCCCCACCTACAATCCACATCCACAGCCACCTATCTACACCCACCCACACCCAGACGAATATCCACACCCAACTACAATATGATATAAGTTAGACTGAATTAGTTTCTTCGATGAAGAAGCTATTATGTAATTTATACGCTCGCAAGATTTTCCAAGTGTTGTTTTGCGCTGATTTTTCGAAAAACAAGCTTCGAATTCAGCAGTTTTCTGTGTAAAAAAACTTCGGCGGCACATCCAGACAGCTTCCCGTTTAGAGGCGTCGTCTTAGGCAAATATATTGTCCACATCTATACTATATGGTCTCAAATCGCTCATGATTGCTTTTAGCCATGACAAATAAGTTGTTTCATTGTAAACTATGCTTACTATCTTACATTTTCACAATATCTGGTAGATATATAGATGATATTGCCCAGCCAGCTATCGATAGATCTGCCAGTTAAGTTTCTGAATCGTGTGACTCCCAACAGTCCTGCTTCTTGGAAAAACTAGAAGCTACTTTCTGCAACGGAGAACAATAATACCATTCCGTGCGATTATATTCAGAATTAACAACGCAACGGCTCCCGTCAGATCCCTGAGATTTTAAAAAAAGGGCCTCAGATATGCGTATTTTCGACGGTCATCTTCTAGTAGATTCACTACCAAACGCCTTCAGACTTGTTGGAAACCATGCCAAACTCATATACGAAGGCGTAGCAATCTTACATATGTTGCCTGAGCCTTTTTACACAGAAAACTGCTGAGTTCGAAGCTTTTTTCGAAAAATCAGCGCAAAACAGCACTTGAAAAATGTTGTGAGCATATTAATCACGCGATAGCTCATTCATCGAAGAAACTAATGGAGCCAAACTTTTATCATATTGTAGCTCAGCATCGTGTGAATACGATAACCAAAACCTGTTTTGCTGTTATGCTTCTGAGAGTAGCAAGAACGATCGAAAAACAAGACAT
Organism: Rotaria sordida; assembly: GCA_905250125.1. Taxonomy (NCBI): domain Eukaryota; kingdom Metazoa; phylum Rotifera; class Eurotatoria; order Philodinida; family Philodinidae; genus Rotaria; species Rotaria sordida. Next base: position 16,398 of record CAJNOL010002794.1, on the reverse strand, counting down.
TGGAGAGAAAAAATCGAGATTTTTAATCATATGATTGTAATGGTTCGTTTTGAGCTGAAGTAACTTATTTTTCTCTGATTTTGCCATGGAGAGCTAGAGACGAGAAAAATGAATAAATTTTCTCTCAGAAGTAACATCCTGTCTAGTGGCTGGGAAGTGCTAGAGGTTCCGGAGGTTGACTCCAGTGGAGTTTGCTGGAGTTATTCTAAATTACCTCGCATAGAACGATTGAAGTGATTCTATTTACCCGATGTCCATCGTCGAAAGAACACCTTGCTTTTAAAGCGTTTTTCGCTGCATCGTCATATTCTGATCAATCACCAAGTAATTTTCAGGTCCCATAGAAGAGACTTTTAGCCTTCGAATGATGTACTTTTTATTTTAATCTAGGCTATTGTTAATGAGTAGACCTTTGGGAAAATCAGATGATAGTAGAATCCGCTAGAGTGATTCGAATTACTCAACGTGAGGTAATTCAGATCAGTACAATGGTGCTTGCGGCATTTTTTAACTATTCAATGAAATTACGGAATATTTTGGATGCTTTTACATGAATCAATAGAGAACACTTTCAACTGTATGTAGACCAAAAGGCATATATTTTGAGTAAAAAACAACTGAGAAACAACCAAGAAAAGTCAAAATTTTAAACAAATGGTCCAAATTTCTCCAACTGACTCAATAAAATTAATCACGAGAGAAGTTTTTATAACAATGATGGCAAAAATTTGTAACCCTCCTCCTGAGTTCCGGAGGTCGGATACGTCCTTGCATAGTCTGTAAAAAGTTGAGATAACATAGACGTAATATATTCACAGAGCAATTTGACTGCAATTCAGCGTTACGCGAACTTCGGCTAATCAATCGAAACTGAATCTCAAAGCGACATTACTGTCACGATCTCATCGAACATCCTCGATTCCGCCTCCCGTGATGTCTCGTGTCGTCTTCAGACGAAATGGCAACGGGTGACCCATACTAAATGTCCGAACTCTGCAATTTATATTTTTATCCTTTAATGCGTTTTATGAAAAACACGGAATATATCACAAGATACAGCGTAAAAAGCTCAACAATCAACAAAGGACAGCTTATTTTAATTATATACTTTTTGCTGTTTGAAGGCAAGAAGTATATAATTAAAATAAACTGTCCTTTGTAGATTGCAGAGCTTTTCACACTGTATGTTGTGGTATATTCTGTGTTTTTAATAAAACGTGTTAAGGGATTAAAATATGAAATGCAAAGTTCGGATATTTCGTATGGGTTACCCATGACAATGTAAGACAAGGTAAGATATCACCGGCGGAAACAAGGAGATTGAAGGTTGCTCTCGGCTTGTTGCATCTGTTTATTTTACAGACACAAAAATGAATGGTCCATCGCACCGGAAAAACTATCAAGTTTTTTTCCGTTTCCTGATTTATATAAATCTCACTCTACGCTTTAAAATAGTTATTGCATAGACTGAATAGTATAAGGTCTAGAAAGTTAAATTAAAACCAAAAACTTTTGTCTGTTTGTGTGTCTGTCTGTAACAAGTATTTAACACTGTGGTCTCCTGGATAGCATGGAATTTTTTACGCGCTTTCTGTACTGACTGTTTGAAACTCCAAGATGAGATAAATATCTACTTTTCTCATTTTCCTACCTGACTCTGTGGTGTTTGGCATAGACTAATGGACAGTTCGGCTTACTACTCTACAGACTACAACGTGGACTGAAATATGCGGTATTAGTGATCTTTATCCTTCAAAATAAAATCATCGCGATTTTTGCTTAATCGAACAGTGATGATGTTTAATGTTGTAGACTATATTTGATTACAACTATTATAACAGAAAATATCAAGTCAGTCCAGGGACAAGTGAATTACCATCCGATGTACGTTATTTGTCGTTAGTTTATTCCTCAAGCGAATTAAATGTTATATGATGAGAGACAATAGTAACTTCTGGCGATGAGCGAGTCTCTACAAAACAAATACTGAAAGGTCACTTTGATATACAAAACCAATACATGTATTAGAAATACTCTGAACCACGAGTTGTCTGTTCTAGAAAAGCTCTTCACAGCTTATCACTTACCGCACGGTAGATCTGATGAATTTCTTGACAACATTTTTTTCTTCAATTGTTCAAAATAGTTTGTCTCATCAACTTTCGATGGTTGGTGTATCGCATGATAGGTTGAATATATTCGTTTCTGAATAGCATTGTTGTTCTGGTCAATAGGTACTGTAATATCATAACCGAGAGGCAGAAGATAATTACGAAAAGTCGCTGTTGATGACATTCTTTCGGCGAAGATCTGTCACAGTCAATACAAGTTGCACTCAACTGAAAGATATGGTTTATTATTGGATTATTTCGGACATTTTTATCGCGTAATCGAATAAGAAGATAAAATGTATAGGATCCCCTTTGATGAGATTCCATACCGAACAGCCCGAAACTTGACGCAAAAAGCTCACAAGTTAATTTAAAAAGTAAGTGTGAGTGGTGAAGATATTGGGTTGTAACATAAGTTCTGAGAATCTATAACACTCTTGCAAAAACCACTTCGGATGAGTATGCGGTGTGGGCGAATGTGAGTGCACGTGTAGATACGGGTGAGGGTACCCCACACTCCTTATTTTGGTCGAAAAATTCAGCCGTGAACCCTAAGGAATGAGCTAAAAAATGATTTTTACCGCAGAACTGCTTTTATTGTTTCTTTATCTGCTATTTGAAGTTTTAACATCATTTCTTAACTCAAAGACTTGATTGCAAGCGCTGAAACGGTTTTATGATGAGTGTCATTTTTTAGCCTATCCATAAAGGTTCATAGCTGAACTTTTCGACCAAAATAAGAACTCTCGAAACGATTTGAAATATACATAGGTCTAGTCAGTCTTGAATGTTGATTCAGAATATCATATCATTTTTTATCTAAATTATTGATATTCTGGTCGAAACCTAATCACTACTAGTGGAAAAATGCACAAACCCATGTCTAGAGAGTAGTATCCTTCAGTTTTCTTAGTCTGACTAGTATTTTTTTCTAGATATATCTGTACTATTTTGTAGCCCTTGAAAAGCGCTATCATACCTTATAAAAACCAAACCGGTCGATCGTCAGAGTGGTATATAAAAATGCCTGATTATCATAACAGTATGACGTAATTTATATGCGACGGTCATTGACTGTTTGAAGCAACCTATGGACAGCATCAACAAGTACTCTTGGGCTAATTCCCTTCAGAACCACTTTGGGACACCTTTTGTGAGAGTTTGACATAGAAAATATTTGATTCTGGGAGGGGTCGATTTCATCACTTATCAATATCCTCTCGTTTGAACCATTTGGAAAATCAGAGTTTTTCCACATGCTTGTCGTACTTTAGCTCTACTGAGGGAAAACTACAATATTTTCCTATGAATGAAAAACAAGCAATCCAATTTGGATAGAGCTGCTGTATAAGTCTTCAAACAGGTCTTCGTAGTATTTCGGAGAAAAAGAGGAAAATTTAAGCTCATTTTGGGTTCGCGTGACTCCTAGATCTAGTTGACTATAGGATGCTAGAAATTTGAGTTTAACACAACCTTTTTTCAGAGCTCAAGATCTATTTATCTCAAAAGTTAAAACTTTTGATTCAGCCTTTCAAAGGATATCCGGAAAAGCGGGAGGGATATTCTCGTTAACTTTACCGGTACTCTGAACAGACACGAAGGCACAATTCCTATCTCAGTGTTGTACTGCACCAAACCCAATAGTCGAGAAAAATTGCGTCGTAATTTCGACATAGTAGAAAAAGGAGTCATATAAACATATCGTAAGGACAAATGTGTATAAGATGTGTTTTGTTGATGGTTCGTAGAAAAAAAACCACAGCCAAGACGATAGCTAACTTTAATATTTGTTTCATAACAACCATTACAGTGTCAGACTTGATAGGTCATCATTCTAGTGAATATTTCATTTTCCATATTCCAATTTTTTGGTTACAATTTTTCCTCTTCATACTAATTATGTAAGATTCTTGTTCGTAATGAACTACACTTAAGCTATTGCACAACAACAATGATAGACTTTTTTCAAAACGTAGCATAAGAATCATCATTGTGTCGAGTTCTACAAAGAAGAAAGTTTTCTTCGATTCGGATAGAGTTGCTGAATAGAATTGATAACATCGCCTAGACATAGTCTATAAATGAATCTGGCAAAAGCATTCAAAGCGATGAAAATTAAAAAAGATGTATGTTTACAGTTGAATCTACAATTTTGGTTCAATCCTTACTCTACGTCGTTGAAATACCCACGTCCACGGGAACGCTATTGGTACGCGTGACATCACGCTGGTACGCTTCGTACGCATGACATCACGTTCTGTGCTAGCTTCGTACGCATGGCGTGACGCTTTGTACAGCTACCGTAACGCGTGGCGTCACGTCTATGTTCGTCACGCGTTTCTGTCGTACGTGATGTCACGCGTACCGATGCGCTCACGTGGACATGGGTATTTATTTATACCAGACTAAATAATTATGATTGTATAGTAACAAGACATGTATAACATAGATGTCGTATCTGACTGTTTAGTAGCTTCTATATATACACCATAAAATTCGAAATACGGGTGGCACTTAAGCTTTATTTTACTTTAATAAAGTAGAGTAAAGTAGGTCTACTTTACCCGAAAAGTAAAGTAAAGCGAAGTATCTCTTACTTTACCGAAAAAGTAAGACGAAGTAAAATAAGATAGAGTAAAGTATGTAGTTGATGATTATTGATTTATTCGTTCATTATCACACATTAACTACATTCCAGTACGTCAAAAGTTATGCTGGATTACGGATCGGAGGCATCGAAAAAATTTGAACCTAGTTTTATTATCTAGAGAGTCAGCATTGATCCCTAACTATTTTTCATAATTTTACTATCTACTTTATCACAACTCAGTTTTTCAAATTTAGTGCCCCCTTCAGGTATCGAAAAAAAATTTTGTTACTATTCTATTACAAGTCATTATAGTTCAATAGTATCAAGTCCGCTGATTTCGAATATCTCTTTTGTTTTCAAAAGTGTTTAGATAATAAGAAATATCAGAAGTACTATATGAAAGCCTTAAAAACTAGCTTTTGACCAGAAATTTCATTAGAATACGGTTCTATTTCGTCAAAAATAGTTTCATGTTATGCAGAATTTTTTTCTCTATCAGAGAGTATAAGAACCTGTTGAATATTCGATTTTTTCTATCGATAATTGGCAAATATCGTCTTGATTGGGTCATATTATCTCTCATTGTATTTTTTCAGCCTTACGAAATTAAAGGTTCTACAGACGCAGTGGTTAGATTCCTTTACTAAGTATGCAACTGAATGTGCCCTTTCAGATGACACTATTTTCGACTTGAAAATTCATATCTAGTAAAGTACTTTTGCTCAAAATCCTATCCTTGAGACTCTATTTGCGTCTTTTCTGACTAATATTCTGTGGTTTTTGAATAGAAAAATCCCATTTGACTTCAAACAAGTGTCATATCTGAAATTAACACAAAACTGTGTCGGCCTATGTGGCTCAGAGATGCCGACTGGGTTGGATTGGTACGGGTACCCATTGGGGTAGTGATACTATGGGTCAGCATCAGAGTTCCCGATTGTTTTTGGGAGTGGGAGGAGGCTAAAAAGGATAGGGATGGATTTCCTAGCAAAATTGGCCCTATTTGAAAATGCTAACAGAATACCCACTAATTATATATGATGACGAAGGTGATTAAGTCCGCTAAATATCTAAACTACAGTTTTGCTCATAATAGCGATTTTCCTACTAAATTTACCACACATATCATAGAGGGTATATAGGATGATATGAGATATAGCATATACAACAGCTCATGCTTGGCTTGTATAACTTCGATCTCTATTATTTCAAGAGACCTCATCACCATTTTTTCAGCATATATAGATCTTAGTATATCCTTCGAAACTACCCGAATGTGTCCTTTCCCAAAGCTTGCTTTAAATGTCTTGGTAATACTACATTGCTTACGATAGATCATTTCTATAGGGACTCGCAAGGCAATTCACCTCGATCTCGACTATTGCAATACATCTCACCTCCATTGTTTCACTATACGTAGACCTTGAAATATCCTCAAAAATTATTCGAACATGGCCTTTTTCAAAGCTTGCCTAATGCATTTTGGTAATACTAGACTCATCCCAATAGATCATTTCTATAGGGATTGGGTAGATGATTCACTTCGATCTCGACTATTGCAACACATCCCACCTCTATTTTTCAGTATAAGAAGACCTTGGAATATCCTCAAAAACTACCCGAACATACCCTTTTTGAAAGCTTGCCTAATGCATTTTGGTAACACTAGACTGATTCTGGTAGGTCATTTCTATAGGGATTGGGCAGATGATTCACTTCGATCTCGACTATTGCAATACATCCCACTTTCATTTTTCCAATATAAGTAGACCTTGGAATATTCTCAAAAACTACCCGAACATAGCCTTTTTGAAAGCTTGCCAAACGTATTTTGGTGATACTGCAGTGATCCCGATAGGTCATTTCTATAGGGATTGAGCAGATAATTCGATTCGATCTCGACTGTTGCAGTACATCCCACCTCCATTTTTCCAGTATAAGTAGACCTTGAGATATCCTCAAAAACTACTCGAACATGGCCTTTTCGAAAGCTTGCCTAATGTATTTTGTTAATACCACAGCGACCCTGATAGGTCATTTTTATCGGGATTCAGAAGGTGATTCACTTCAATCTCCACTATTGCAAATCATACCACCGCCATCAGTATTTTACATCTCCTTTCGCGACATATTTCAAAGATATATTCAGTCACTACTAAGTTCCAAATAAAAAGAAACACAGCATATCCCTGCAATATATACAGACCACAAGATCATTAATTCAATTGTATTAAAGTTTCTTCTTTGAATTCTTGTTGTAGCATATTTTAGTAGTCTACAATGTATACGATTAGTAATCATCATTCGTACAAGAATCTTCAGGTCTGTAATTTGATAAATTACATTCCTTATATGGGAGACACACAACAGCAAGGCAAGCAATTATTCACCTAGTTTCATATGAAAACTATCCGAACAGCAAAAATTTATTGAACCCTTCACAACCAGAGAAGCAAAGTATTTCCATGATAACAAGGTAAGTTATGTCGATAATGCATACTTGATCGTATAATTATCTTTAAATCGTCAGAAAACAGGGTACTCGATAGGTATTTCAAAGTCATTGTTCAGGAATTTTTGGAGAATATAATTATGCCTCATTATGCAGAATTCATGGAGCTTGGATCTGTTGCAATAGTGGAGATCCACGTGAATCATATCCCGAATCCCTATGGAAATGACCTATCGGGATCACTGCAGTATCACCAAAATACGTTTGGCAAGCTTTCAAAAAGGCTATGTTCGGGTAGTTTTTGAGAATATTCCAAGGTCTACTTATATTGGAAAAATGAAAGTGGGATGTATTGCAATAGTCGAGATCGAAGTGAATCATCTGCCCAATCCCTATAGAAATGACCTACCAGAATCAGTCTAGTGTTACCAAAATGCATTAGGCAAGCTTTCAAAAAGGGTATGTTCGGGTAGTTTTTGAGGATATTCCAAGGTCTTCTTATACTGAAAAATAGAGGTGGGATGTGTTGCAATAGTCGAGATCGAAGTGAATCATCTACCCAATCCCTATAGAAATGATCTATTGGGATGAGTCTAGTATTACCAAAATGCATTAGGCAAGCTTTGAAAAAGGCCATGTTCGAATAATTTTTGAGGATATTCCAAGGTCTACGTATAGTGAAAAAATGGAGGTGAGATGTATTGCAATAGTCGAGATCGAGGTGAATTGCCTTGCGAGTCCCTATAGAAATGATCTATCGTAAGCAATGTAGTATTACCAAGACATTTAAAGCAAGCTTTGGGAAAGGACACATTCGGGTAGTTTCGAAGGATATACTAAGATCTATATATGCTGAAAAAATGGTGATGAGGTCTCTTGAAATAATAGAGATCGAAGTTATACAAGCCAAGCATGAGCTGTTGTGTATGCTATATCTCATATCATCCTATATACCCTCTATGATATGTGTGGTAAATTTAGTAGGAAAATCGCTATTATGAGCAAAACTGTAGTTTAGATATTTAGCGGACTTAATCACCTTCGTCATCATATATAATTAGTGGGTATTCTGTTAGCATTTTCAAATAGGGCCAATTTTGCTAGGAAATCCACCTCCATCCTTTGGCAGAAAGTCCATAGTTCTTTCGCAGAAAGCCGGTGTTTTGCAAAAAAAAGTCGACTTTCTGCGAGAAATTCTGCAGAGATAGGGTCAACTTTCTGTGCGAAATTTTGCAGCAATAGTCGAGTTTCTGTCAGAAATTTCGCAGAAATAATCTACTTTCGGCGAGAAGTTTGGCGGAAAGTATCTCTGGTTTAATTTTATTCCAGCAAATGCAGGAGCTTTCTACTGAACTAAACTTTAAAATTTTCGAAGAAAGTGTCATCAAAAATTATGGCAGAGAGTCTGAAATTTTGGAGGGGGGAAGGAAGCTCTTCCCTCCCACCTAATCGGGAGCTCTGGTCAACAGTAATCCAAACCAGTGACTTGAGCAGGCCATTTATATAATTCTATCTCTGACCTATCCATAACATGTTTCAGATAGATTTTGTGGCTTAACTCAAGAGTCATCCTTAGGCTAACCCATTAAATAATCCATATTTCATAAAAATTAGTTCCGAAAGGTTTGTTCAATGGCTGTGTTGTCACAATACGAATTTTAAGTCAAGTTAACCCTATTATCATTTCGACGAATCGAATCTGGTCGTATTTTAATGAAATTTCTGGTCAAAAGCTAGTCTTTAAGGCTTTCATATAGTACTCCTGATATTTCTTATTATCTAAACACTTTTGAAAACAAAAGAGGTATTTGTAATCAGCACACTTGATACTATTGAAATATAAAGACTCGTAATAGAATAATAACAAAATTTTTCTTTCGATACCTGAAGGGGACACTAAATATGGAAAATTGAGTTGTGATTTAGGGATGCACCAGCCCCAGTCCTGACTAATGAACTGGATCCCAGTCGGACTGGGTGTCCAGTCCGACTGGGTACTGAGTTCTTTGATCTTTAGTCGATTAATCGAGTAGTACTTTCTTCTTTTCTAGTATATTGTCATACAGTGATTCTTAGGCTGTTGAGGTACTGATATAAGTTATAACACTGAATCCATTGGCTAATCATATATTTCTATATATCAATCGTTATAATTTATAATAGTATAAATAAATTTTATGTCTTCAGGGTATGGGTGTGGCTAGGGTGTAGGTATGGGTAGGGATGCACCAATTCCAATTCCACTTCTTGGCTTGGAATTGGTTGGAATTGGTTAGAACTGGAATTGGAATTGGTTGGAACTGGAAATGGAATTGGTTGGAACTGGAATTGGAATTGGTTGGAACTGGAAATGGAACTGGTTGGAACTGGAATTGGAATTGGTTGGAACTGGAATTGGAATTGGTAGGAATTGGTTGGAATTGGAATTGGAATTGGTCAGAATTGGTTCGAATTGGAATTGAAATTGGTTACAATTGGCTCGAGTTACCTAAAACTCGTATGGAATTGGCCTAACTGGCTAGACTTGGCTTGTGTTAACTAGAATTCTTAGAGAATCCCAGAAATTTATATGGAATTGGTCTCAAACAGGCAAGGCTTGGCCTCAGCTGTCTACAATCCTTATCGAATCATAGAAATGCATATGGAATTGGTCTCAAACAGGCTAGGTTTGGCCTCAGCTGGCTACAATTCTTATCAAATCATAGAAATGTATACGGAATTGGTCTCAAACAGGCTAGGCTTGGCCTCAGCTGGCTATAATCCATATAGAATCCTACAAAGAAGGGGGGGGGGCGTTAAGCGGACAAATCGGCCTCCACATGAAAGCGCTTCTTTCCTATTCCAAATCGTCACATTCTACCTCCCAAACTCAAAAAATGTTTGAATCCAGTTTGTCGGGCTTACTTAGCCAAAACACAGGGTTAGAAATTCCTCCCCGTTCACTATACAGATTTTTAGCCATTTCTACTCGTTTCTGCCGCCTGTGACAAATGTAGACATTTGGATCCACTTTCGAGTCAAGCTAAACCGATACAACTTTTTGAGCTCTACAATTCTAGCTTAGGAATGCCAAATGAAAAAAATGGGAATTAGGGTCATATTAGGCAAAAACTGTCCGAAAACTGGGATTTTCCACCGTTTTCCCTTGTTTAAGGCCTCTGTGCCAAACGTAGAAATTTGGGTCCACTTTCGCGTCAAGCTAAACCGATACAAATTTTTGAGCTCTATAATTCTAGCTTAGGAATCCCTAGTGAAAAAAGGGAGTATCAGGATCATATTGGGCGAAAACTGGCTGAAAACTGTAATTTTTCATCATTTTACCTTGTTTCTAGCCTCTGTGCCGAATGTAGACATTTCGGTTCACTTTCGAGTCAAGCGAAAATGATACAACTTTTTGAGCTCTATAATTCTAGCTTATGAATGTCTAGTGAAAAAAGTAGGTATCAGGGTCCTATTGGTCAAACACTAGCTGAAAATTGTGATTTTTCAGTATTTTACCTTGTTTCTGGCCTTTGTGCCTAATGTAGAAATTTGGGTCCAGTTTCGAGTGAAGCTAAAACAATAAAGGTTTCTCAGCTCTGCAAATGTGACATAAGAATGAGTAGAGAAAATTTTGCACGTGGTTTGTGGCTTCACGTATATACTTAGGTTTGAAGTATGGCACATTACCGAACCGCTTGTGCTTTTTCAGTGACCGATGGTGCTCGATATGATATATCGCCTAATTCTATTGTTATAGAATCTTCTGGAAGTGCTGCAATTGGAAAAGACTATACTGAAGGAGCTCTCGGTCTTCCATTAAGTTTTGAATCAAAATTTTCGCACGTTTCGAAAAAAGTATGCCGTCTCTATTACTGTTACAGGTACACAGACACCAATTAGTTGTACGACTAGCAAAAATCGAGTAAACATAGCTAGCTGACGTAAATGGCTAAAGGTCGGGGTACATCTAAACGTGAAGCTGAGATTGATGACAAGGCAGGTAAGCAGGGCCTTCCTGTATGCACCAGTCTTGGAACTCACGGCAATTATCAGAAGTTGTCAGTAGTTATCGATAGTCAGTTCGAGTCACCCGGAGTCATTCGACATCCATGGAAGACATTCCGGTATGACTTCCACTGACTCATGTTAATTCGCCTGTTCACCCAGACTGTGCAAGTCAGCGGAACCCTGATTTTCCTCCCTCTGGAATGGATCGGAGTCAACACAAGTCGTTGAGTGCACGGAAGTAATCCAGTAAACGATCTCCTTTGCAGCTTGGGTTGAGACTCTGTGTCAGTACGGCGTTATGGTAGGAGCTGAGAGTACAAGGGTGATACTTGGGGTTGCGCTGATATTCTGATTTTCAAAAAAAGTCGCATTATTTGAATGGAGCAAGTCATTCGATATACCCTTTCTTCGATGCTACGATATTTTCAAGCTTAGTGAATACAGGCGAAATAGCGGAGTGTTCCAATCGGCCCGCGCCTCATAATATTCTTTCATTTTCGCACTTCCGACTGATTCTTGATTCTATTGAACATATGCGGAGACAGCAACTAGTGCCATGCGCCCGCCAAAATGGGTTAAACACTTCGTAGCGGAGCACATAGCCATCTAAGCGTGCATACAGACAAAATGCAAACCACGCCCAAACATTTCCTAGGTATTCCTATGCCACAATTGCAGAGCTCAAAACGTTGTACCGTTTTGGTTTGATTCCAAACTGAATCCAAACGTCTACATTTAGCACTATGGCCCGAAACCACTTAAAATAATTAAAAGCTAATCGCCTTCCGCCAGTTTTAGCCCAATATGACTCTGACACCCATTTTTCACAAGACATTCATAAGCTAGAATTATAGAGCTCAAAACGTTGTATCAGTTTCGCTTGACTCAAAAGTGGATCCAAATGTCTACAATCGGCACGGAGGTCAGAAACAAGGTAAAATGTTGAAAATCACACCTTTCGGGCAGTTTTTGTCCAATATGACCCTGATACCCACTTTTTCCACTAGGGATTCCTAAGCTAGAATTATAGAGCTCAAAAATTTGTATCGGTTTAGCTTGACTCGAAAGTGGACCCAAATGTCTACAGCCGGTACAGAGGTCAGAAACAAGGGAAAGTGGTGGAAAATCCCAGCTTTCGGACAGTTTTTGCCTAATATGACCCTAATTCCCACTTTTTTCATTAGGCATTCCTAAGCTAGAATTGTAGAGCTCAAAAAGTTGTATCGGTTTAGCTTGACTTGAAAGTGGATCCAAATGTCTACATTTGTCACAGGCGGCAGAAACGAGTAGAAATGGCTAAAAATCTGTATAGTGAACGGGGAGGAATTTCTAACCCTGTGTTTTGGCTAAGTAAGCCCGACAGACTGGATTCAAACATTTTTTGAGTTTGGGAGGTAGAATGTGATGATTTGGAATAGGAAAGAAGGACTTTCATGAGGGGGGCGATTTGTCCGCTTAGCGCCCCCCTTCCTTTATGTGGAATTGGTCTCAAACAGACGAGGCTTGGCCTCAGCTGGCTACAATTCTTAGAGAATCCTACCAATTCATATGAAATTGGTTTCAAACAGGCTAGGCTTGGTCTCAGCTGTCTACAATTCTCATCGAATCATAGAAATTTATATGGAATTGGTCTCAAACAGGCTAGGCTCGGCCTCAGCTGGCTACAATTCAGATAGAAGCCTACAAATTTATATGAAATTGGTCTCAAACAGGCAAGGCTTGGCCTCAGCTGGCTACAATTCTTATCGAATCATAGAAATTTATATGGAATTGGTCTCAAACAGGCTAGACTTGGCCTCAGCTGGCTACAGTTCTTATAGAATCCTACAAATTTATGCGGAATTGATCTCAAACAGGCTAGGCTTGGCCTCAGCTGGCTGTAATTCTTATAAAATCCGTCAAATTTATATGAAATTGGCCTCAAACGGGCTAGGCTTGGGCTCAGCTGGCTCTAAGTTTTAGGGAATGCCAAGTCTAGGCAGTTGCAAACTAACTGCATATAAATTCCTAGAAATCCGTACGAACTATAGCCAGCTGATGCCAAGCCTAGCCTGTTTGAGACCAATTTCATATAAATTTGTAGGCTTCTATCTGAATTGTAGCCAGCTGAGGCGAAGCCTAACCTGTTTGAGACCAATTCCATATAAATTTCTATGACTCGATGAGAATTGTAGACAGCTGAGGCCAAGCATAGCCTGTTTGAGACCAATTCCATATGAATTGGTAGGATTCTCTAAGAATTGTAGCCAGCTGATGTCAAGCCTAGCCTGTTTGAGACCAATTCTATATAAATTTCTAGGATTGCATTCGAATTGTAGGGAAAACGGTCGAAATCGAGCCAATTCCAGGCGAATTGTATAATAATTCTTTGGACTCCATGGGAATCATAGCTATCTCAAGCGAAGTCCGGCCAGTTTCAGACCAACTCCATACCCATTCCTGGGATTCCGTACGAATTTAAGGGAACTCGAACCAATTCCAATTCCTACAATTCCAATTCTAATTCCAACCAATTCCAATTCCAACCAATTCCAATTGCTACCAATTCCAATTCCCGCCAATTCCAATTTCAACCAATTCTAAGAATTGGAATTGGAATTGGTGCATCCCTAGGTATGGGTGGGTGGATGTGGTTGTTATTTGGATGGATGTGGGCGTGGATGTTGTTTGGCTGTGGGAATGGTTAGAATGACAATAACGGCACCCATACCAACATCAAACCAACACCCACACCGACACCCTTAGAAAAGAGGGAAGTACTGATCAATTAGCGGAATAAACATCAAATGACTAAGTACCCAGCCGTGACTGGATCCCAGTCGGACTGGAGACCCAGTCCGACTGGACACCCAGTTACTGGCACTGGTGCACACCTATCAGTTGTGATAAAGTAGATAATAAAATTATGAAAAATAGTTAGGGATCAATGCTGACCCTCTAGATAATAAAACTAGGTTCAAATTTTTTCGATGCCTCCGATCCGTAATCCAGCATAACTTTTGACGTACTGAAATGTAATTAATATGTGATAATGAATTAATAAATCAGTAATCATCAACTACATACTTTGTTCTATCTTATTTTACTTCGTCTTACTTTTTCGGTAAAGTAAGAGATACTTCACTTTACTTTACTTTACTTCATTTTATTAAAGTAAAATAAAGCTAAAGGGCCACCCCTACTTCGAAAGTAACTGGTAAATAAGAGTAAAGTGGCGTTGATGATAACACTCAGAAAAAATATTCTATTCATTTGTGTTCTATTAGCAATTGCCCCAAGCATGACTTTTATTACTTAGTAGATATAAAGTGATAAAAGAGTAACTTCAGACGAAATAAGATTGCGTATCAGAAAGAAAGAAAGAAAGAAGATGCAGTCATAAAAATGTGTTTATCGGTGCGCTTTTTGTATTATTGCTATATTCTTGTGATAAGTTCGTATGCCTTACTAGACCAGTTTTACATCTGAAAGAAAGAGGAGCGCGTGCGAGTGTGGAGTATGCGCGTGGCTGCAGGGTATGGCTTTTGTGTGGACGTTGGTGTGGGTGTGGATGTTTTGTGTGGGCCTGGGGTAAGTATGAGCTATTTGCGTGTGAGTGTGGAGTGTGAGTCTTTCGGGGTACGAGTGAGTGCGACTGTGAGTGGGGGAGGGATATGGGTGTGACTGTGAGTGGGGGAGGGGTATGGGTGTGACTGTGAGTGGAGGAGGGGTATGGGTGTGACTGTGAGTGTGAATATTTGATGTGGGTGTGTGGTGGGAATCCTTGGGTGTGGTTGTGTTAGTGTGGATGTGGGTGTTTGGGCATAGCTGCGGCTGTGGGTTTGGTTGCGCATGGTGTTTTGTGAGACACACTCGCATCCACACCTACACCACATCCACATCTACACAACATCCACACCTACATCACATCCACACCCCACACCCACACCCAAAATCTAATTATATTTCAAGAAAAAGTTAGTGGTATTGCCTATTGTTTTTTTTTAATTGAGAATAGAAAATTGAGTTCAAAGGTTGAGATAATGAATGCTATGTTGTTTGTCGAACGGCACTTTGGTCGACAGACTTTTCATCGAAGTGACTTTGTCGAAAACTTTTTGTCGAATTTTTTTTGTATAAAAGCATTTTGTCGACAAGACATTTGGTCGAAATTTTTTTGTCGAAAAGCATTTCGTCGAAAGTGAATTATTTTCTTCTTATTTATCTCGTCGTCAAGAGACAAGTTCAAAAGTATCTCCTAATTAACTTTGTCCCTTTGGCGATGGTGGAAGAATTTCAGGGCACTATTGCATAGAATTACATACAGTCAATGTCCCTAATAACAACACCAAAAAAATTTTCTTCCGTATTCGACTCGGTTCTCAGCTATTTTACACCCGACTGAAAATATTTTTATATATGTATAATCTATGGAGTCTCCTCTTTCAAATGGTGTAACAACGATCTTTCACTGAAATGTAATGGCAGAGAAATCAGCAGTCTACGATAACGAACTGCTACTGTTGTTATTAGGGACAGTTTCCCTAATAATAACACTCAGCTATTTTGTGTCCCTAGTAACAACACTTAAGCAAAATTTAAGCCAAATCAGACTTTTTAAGAGAAAAAACTTTTTTCATGCGTTTTCTTTGGAAAACAAGCAAAGGCTCCGCTGACAACTTTGTAGAGCATGTCAAACTCTATCTAAATCTAAAGGTTCATGAGAAATTGAGTATGTCTTAATTGACTTCCTAATTTCAAGAAAAGTTGTTTGGAATAGTTTGAAAAAAAAATGTCCCTAATAACAACACTCAGCTATTTTTTGTCCCTAATAACAACAGCTACACCAAAATTGGTGTATGAGTGTACAGGGTGTGTAAAAATATTATTCCAGGGGGGTAACACTATAATTTCAAATAGCATACATAACTATTTTTATACCAAATTAAAGCGCGTCAAAAACGGGATTCATTGATACTAAATAGTAAGAGTTAGCAAAACCTTTTAATGTCAAATTTATGAAACATACAGAAATTTTATGCTTTTTTTTGGCATAGAAAAATCGAGACGCTGATAGTTTCCATAATAGAGTCAAACATTTTTTACATGGTTGGATAGAGCTCGTCGAGCTCTACAAAACTGTATATATTAAAATTTTTTAAGCCATTGTTCTAAGATAAAAAGTTTAAAAAACTACTTGAAAGATGTTAAAAAAATGTCAAAACAGTCATTTTTTTCATTTGGAAAAAATTCCTCAATTTTTCAAGAAAATTAGC
>CAJNOL010002793.1:0-31469 GCA_905250125.1 Rotaria sordida | reverse complement strand
AATATTTTGTTAGGTCCATCAACAAAACCTTGCCCATTCTGCCCATCGTTTTTTCCGACACAAGAGAAATTTGCCCATTGGTCTAAAAAACCTGGTTGCACCACTGTAGGGATTAGGTTGGATTTAGCTGAAACGATGATACACTAATGAAAGTGTAACTCTGATCAATCACTGTCTAGCGAATATCTAGACTGTAGAAGGTTAGCTACGCTGCAATTTTCATTCATTTACTAGGTTGGAATTAATATTTGGTCAGAGGTACCGCCATAATTCCAAATAGACGACATAAGGAATTTTATATCAAATGAAAGTCCGTCAAAGATGGAGTTTACTGATACTAAATAGGGAGGGTTACGAGGATCTTTTAATGGTAACCTTGAGAAGTTTTCAGAAACTTGATACTTTTTTGGCGCTGGAAAACTAAGATGCCAGTGATTGGACATTAGAGTAAAATATTTTTCCTAGATTGAAGAATTTTCTCGAGAAAGATTTCATCAGAAAATGATTGAAAATGCAGAACAAGAATCAAAATGAAAAGATCATTATCATCCAAAAAGAGTTTTTTAAATAGAATATTGATTCTACTTGTTCATTATGAAATGAATTAATCGAACGCAGAAGAAGAAGACATTCTGACAAATACTCTTTCAAACATTTCACCAAAAGATATCAACCCTTAGGAATAAATCAACTACAGTACGCGACAAAAGTACCACTGACAGATCAAAACTATCTAAACCTCAATAGTTTGGGCTCATATTTTTACTATAAGTAAAACTCAGTGAATCCTGATCGCAGGCAAAAGCTCGAGCCCTATCCCTTTATCAAGACTGAGATAAAAGGTCAACATGAAGGATTTTTTAATATTCCATTATCTCAAGCTAGGAATGAGCTTTTCAGTCGTTCGACCCACCGTTGGAAAGCCTAGCTCTTCCTCTCTTATTCAGTAAAATTTTTATTGCAAAAGGACAGTCATTCACAAAGTTATGGAACAATCTCTACCAATCGACCGACCTGAGATATCGAATCCTGCCCAGTATGTAACTCAAAACTCAGACTAGGCTTAATGGTTTGTCTTCAAAATTGGGTCACAGAATGCTGTACTAGGCTTAATTCTGCCCTGCAATTTTCAGACTTGTAGTTCTTGAAATAATGGAGATCCATACCAATCTATACCTCAAGACCAAGAGCCCTGGGAAATCACTATAATACAGCAGATCAAGCTATTCTTTATGCTATGAGTAGGCCATTATCAGAACTACTCTTCACACTAAAAATATCACTCTCATTTCATAGAATAAAAGAAAGCCAGCGCAATCTTTACACATCGTTATTTCTCCCTTGCAATTAAAGCAAATTAACTGAGAAAAAAAAATCAAAATCAAAAGTTTTTACACATTTTGCCTGGTTAATTCTGCTTGATTCTCAATGAGTAATGATGATGTGCACAGATTACGCTAGTTTTCTTTTATTCCATGAAATGAGAATGATATTTTTAGTGTGAATAGTAGTTCTGATGATGGCCTACTCATGTCATAAAAGACGGTTTGATCTATTGTACTATAGTGATTTCCCAGGATTCTCTGTCTTGAAGTGTAGATTGGTATGGATTTCTATTATTTTAAAAGCTATAAGTTTGAAAATTGCAAGACAGAATTAAGTCTAGTACAGCATTCTGTGACCCAATTTTGAAGACAAACCATTGAGGCTAGCCTGAGCTTTCAGACACATACTGGGCAGGATTCGATATCTCAGGGCAATCGATCGGTAGAGATTGACTCATAACTTCATAAAAGAACGTTTTTTGCAATGGAAATTTTACTGAATAAGAGAAGAAGAGCTGGGCTTTCCAACGGTGGATCGAATAGATCAAAAGCTCATTCCTAGCTTGAGAAAATGCAACATTAAAAAATCCTTCATGTTGACCTTTTATCTCAGTCTCGACACAGGGATAAGGCTTGAGCTTTTACCTGCGAACAAGTCTCACCAAACTTTACTTGTTGTAGGAATTTCAAAGCAAATAACTCCTATATAGATGGTTTTTAGCATGTTGCGGGACTTTTGTCCACGACTGTATTTTGAAGATTTTCATCTTCAAACAAAGTGCATCGAGTTAATGATAAGAAAAGAGGATATTTCGCTTGGTTTATGATTGATTTAAGACGATTCGGTTAATGAGATCATTATTATTCTGTATAAAAGGTATATTCACATCAGTTTTAAGATGAATTCTATTCAACAAATCACTGAGAAAGATTTTCAGAGAAGAATTTTTCTTTAAAAAAACGTTTTTCTTCCTCAATTCTATGCGACGATCGGCGAAATAAAACTTGAATAAATTTCTTTTTCAAAATAATTCAGTCATTTTTCGGAAGAATTTTTCAGGACAAATTCGTCAATAGTCAACTTTGAAACAATATTCTTCTTGAGAAATGTTCTCATCATTATTTAGGAAGAAACAATTGATTTTCTCTTTGAATGTTTCTTCGGAATGATTTCAATCAGATCAATCAAGCGAAATCTCACTCTAGTTTATTCATTTCTTCATTCGAAAATAACCACTTTTAAACAGAGAACTTTTCTTTTTTCATATCTAGAGACAATTTGTTTATTATCATCTATCGAGTAGCGTATTCAGATCGAAAAAAAGGGTAGTTGAAAAAGACTTTATTGAGGAAATGTGATGTGCTTCTAGTGGAAACTCCAATGAATATTGTAATCAATCACACTCCGTCTCCCTCTCAAGCACATCACCACCAATTGTATACTACTTTCCTATATCTCTTTGTCTTCACCTCTCCACAGACGGAGAGTGAGATCACAAGATGAAGAGGGAAATGATGTATTCATTCGATTGTAAAATAAAGTTGAAAAAGGAAGCACGAAAGGAAAAATATTGTTACATGGACGTCTTTTTGTCTAATACTATATAAGACAAAATTATTTTAAAATCAATCATCTTCATAAAACGTTCACAAAATATATAAAAATGGTGTTTCGTTTTGGTTTAGACATATGTTTCAGGTAGCGAGCCTTCAGATCTATAGTTCAAGGGACGATCCAAGTTACTATCTTCTCATATTTCAATGCTGAACAGACAAAATCACGTATGTGTTCGGTTAAATTATCAGAATTTTGTTGATTTTTAAGTAAATTTTTTACCTTTTTATCAAAATTCCTTGAAATAGAACATCATTTTCAGGCATTTTTTTGAATGTTTTGAGAAGATGATGAATGTTAGAATAATTTTTGTCTTATATAGTATTTAATAAAAAGACGTTCGGAGTCCTCCTTTTTCGATTTCTGAAACCCACAGGTCACTAACTGTTGCCATTGTCGAATTATTGAGCTTATACTCACCTCACTTCGTTTTCTGGTGCGAGCATTAGTTTGACAGAGTTATAATAAACTGTTTGAAATTGAACAGAATCTGATAGTCTTCTTAAATACTGTGGGTTTTTTCTGTTAATGATTTTATAATAAATGGTAAAATAACTACATGAATTAAAATGCGTTAGTATCTATCTTCGATTATTGAATATGACAATTTCTGATTAAATATTTACATTGATAAAAAGCAAATGATATTATTTCTCAAAGAAAAAAAAAAGAAGAAAGTGAAAACACAAAAATACAGTATATGTGCGTTTTATATATGATTGAGGAAAAAAAAATGAAACGAATATTAATTGAAAGACTCATTCGTTAAAAAAGACGAATAAAAACATAAAACAAATATTCGAATCATTTCAAAAACTATTATGAATAATTATTTATTTGTATTGTTTTAAAATATTCATTTCCTTCAATTATACGTTGATATAAACGTGATGCTACTGGAAAATATTCTTCATTCCATAATTGTTTATTTAATTCATCTAATGATTCATCATCAGTTGACTCAAGATTACTTTCATCTTTAATAATAATAAAAAAAAAACATGTAATTTTAAAATAAATTTCAAAAAAAAAAAATTTCTTACGAAGAGATTCATCAAAAAGATTAAGTAAAATTTTAAGTTGATGTGCAGTAAACCAAAGTGGTTGACTATCAGCTTTTTCATAATTATTATCGCAATAATTCCATAATGCTTTACAAACAAGACTAAAACAATTAATTATTACTTTATAAAATTTCTATACCGAACACTTTAGACTTTTTGACATAAAAAAAAAAAATCAGGAAGTAATTTCATGTATATTACGAAGATCAGATATTACTTCGGATAGAACCAAATAATACTACTTAGTATTTAGTGTCTTGATTTGGTAATAAGATTTCGAGATTTTCATAGAAAAACATACAAATTTAAATGGAACGAAAAATAGTTTAGATTGCATAAAACGGATCTAAGATGATTACTAATGAAGATAATATGTTCTTGAAAGTATTATTGAGTTTGATGAAAAAGACATTTCATTCGATATCTGAATTTCTATCGACAATTCATTTCACATCATCGAAGTAAATCTAAAACGATTCATACTGTCCAACATAAAATTATCAAGACCTGATATTTAAGTACAGAGCAAACGTACAGATTCTATCTGTATGCACCAACGCACATTTGGTAAAAATATTGGAAAATAATTAGCTATTTGAATATTTTTTCATTTTAGGAATTCGAATTACAAAATATTTCTCTTTGTAGAAATATTAGTAGTACACAGCTTCTGTAATCTATTTATAGAGAAGTATCAAAACAACTTCTTTTATTTAACTATAAAATTCATTAGTTTTTTGGAGTGAAAATTGCATCTAATTATTGATGATTAATAAAATTGGTATGTTAAGTAAATCGATTTTTCTTTCACTATCTTTGAATGTACAAGTGAATCTATTATTTTCATAGCAGGGAACATTTTTTCAAGACTTTATCACCAGTTGGGGGAGTAATTGTTCGTTTTATTGACAGATCCGGTACCCTTAGTACACAGGTAGAAAAGCAATGTTGGATACATGTATATTTAACCCTAAACTGACATGGATTTTAACTCTATTGTGTTCCGTCCTTTAGCAATATTGTACAACTCCAAAATCATTATTTCGATGCATTACAAATATTTTTTATATAAGTAAAATTAAGGGTGACCGAACTTTTCATTGCAAGTCAAAACATTCCAATACGTTTTCTGTATGTGGATGTTAACAAAAGAAACATCTACACTCTTACAAAGTCATTTTTTGATTTGCAAATATATAGCATTAAGAATGATTACGACATTTTGTTTATGCAACGAAAATTCTAGCACCAGGACTAAGTTATCGTTGTCTTAGATTCATTTCGAGAAAGAGAATGTATTTTTCATCTATTATTATGATTATAAATTAAAATATATAAGATAAGTTAGATAAATCCATCGATGGAGTTGAACTTTTGAAAAATTTTCAATTGCAATTGGTTTTTCACTAAACTTACAGCTTTAGTTATAGACTAAACTATACATAGAGTTAATTACCGTTTCTTCATAGAAGAAATTTGAAAACTTATAATGATATTTAGTACTTTTTTTTTTTTTTGTTATAATGAAAACTTACCTTGATAATTGCCAATCTGATTGAATTGAATATTCAAAAATATTTATCAAACTAAAAAGAAAAAAAGTACAAATAAATGAAAATTTATATTTGTAATATAATCTAAACCTGTCAATTCCATGATGAATTTTCAAACATTCTCTTTTATCTTCATCAACAGTTAAATTAATTAAAACTCCAATAACAGCATATAATAATTCAACATTATCCGATTGACAATGATGAATTGCCAAACGATCAACTAAATTCATAATTAAATTTATTTATTTAAATTTTGTTTTTATATTTCTTTTTCTAACCTTTACACTTCATTAAAATATCACGAATTCTTGTTGTTCTTGATAAATTTCCAAGTACACGAAATGCTTCAACAACACAATCCATTCTTTCTTCATTTCGAATATATTTGACCAATACTTAAAAAAAAAAAAAAAAAAAAAAAATCTCATATATATATATTTTTTTGCTTCTATTTCAATATTACATTGAGCAAGTGTTTCAGAATTTCGATTAATATAACTGTGTGAATCATCATAATATGATAAATTATTTAATGCCATTAAAACATGTACAAGTAATTCTTCACTATGTTGATTTGGTGCTTCTAAAATAGATAGAAAAATTTTTTTTTTTCTACTAAATAAATAAATAGATAAAAAAAACAAAATCTTACTAAGAAGTTTAAATAAAAGATCAATACAATCATCACGTCGAATAATAATTAAACCATTTTCTTCTGATATAGCTAAATTACTTAATACACGTATAACTTTATTAATAACATTTTCAATTGAACGAAATTGATTTGTATTTGGATCATCAACAACATCAACATCTTGACTTGTAGAATCATTAGTATCAAGTTTATCAGGTTTTAATACCTAAATTAATAATTTACAAAAAAGAACTGAATCGAAAAAAAGAAAAAAAAAATTTACAAGAGAATCAAGTTGAATATATGAATGAAGAAGTTTTGTTAATGTTTGTAATGCATGTGAATCTTTCATAAATGTTAAACGAGCATCTTCACTTTTAGCCATCATATTACCAAGAATAAAGCAGATACGAACAACTAATGCCTTGAAAATAAATTAAAAAGAAAATTATTTAACTTATTCAATAAATAAACAATTTTCTTTGTATGTTTTAAACTTCAAATATTAACATTAGAATTCTAATCTATAAATTGTTATAAATTTTTGAATGATTCATTATTTTATTGAATATAAGTTAATATTACAGAAAAACTCAATGATAAGTCGATGAATGTCTTCAGTGTACATTAAAACTGAACTTTATACTTTTTCCAAATCATCTTTGAATAATAATTTTGTAGTCAAATCAAATTTTTCATTATAACAAAAATTCAAAACAAATCATTTGAACAATAATCAAGAAATCTCAAAAGCACAGACGATATGCATAAGACACAATCTTCTTTTTTTTAGTTGATATGCTATTAAACTCAAATTTAACATCAATCTAATGTTATTTGTAATTGTACAAGTACAAATGCAGATAGTCAAAAAAAGAGTACTCGAACATCTAAAAAATTATTCATATTTTTTTGGTTCATGTAGTAAAAAAAAAAACAAAAGATAAAATTTAGTCTTCTTGTTGATAGAGTGTTATCTGTAGACAAGTATTATCTAATGTGAATATTTGAGATGTTACCATAGCTCTCAAATTCTGAAAATTACGTATGTTTTCAAGTCATGTAAAATGAAACTTGTTACTTTTCGTATATCGACAAACATTTACTTGTCATTCAAACAACACGAATCGATACGAATAATAAAAAAAAAAACTAAATATTATTTTGTACGAATAATAGGATATAATTAATTGATATGACAGACATGAATATTATTTTGAAAATCAATTTCTATTTTCTTCATACCTGATTACTTTCATGTTTAATAAGTATTTTAAGAAATGAACGATAGCATGATGAACATTGCACAAGTTTCATACAACAATCAGTATGTTGAGTTAATTTACTAAATCATTTAAAATTTTTTTATTTTTAGACTAATAAAAAACAGAAAGTCAATATTTACCTGAATAATCGTGCGACATTTTTCATCAAATTTTCATGAGATTTATCGGTAAAATATTTTAATATAAATGTTAAATGTTCGATAAGATCATCGGATAAGAATTCTTGACGATTAACATCATTATCAGCTAAATTTCTCAATGCACTTGTCAACTAAATTAAAAAAAATATATATATATATGTTTTGTTTTATCAAACAAAACAAATATGAAAGATTTACTGGTGTTAAACATTCACATAATTTGTCAGCAAGTTGTGTTTGATCTTTTAACTAAAAAATAAATAAATTTCAAATATTCAATAAAAAAATTTCCAATAAATTTCTTTACTCGAAGAAGATTTTTTAAAATATTTTTTATTAATTCAAATGGTTTTTTCTCGGAAATTAAACAAATAAGTTCATTATTAACAGTTAAATTTTGTAATGTTGTACAAAAATAAGCAATAGCTTCAAGATTTTGTTCAACATCAACACGTGGTATTGTTTCAAAAAGAAGATCTAAAATTAAATTCAAAAAAAAAATAAATAAATTCTTTTTTGTCATTTTTTGAAAATTTTACCAAGAATATTTGAATTTAAAAAAAAATGATCATTCGTTTTTTTTGAAGTTAAATCAGCTGTTAAACGAATTATATGTCGTAAATTATTTGAACTACTTATTTGAAACTAAAAAACAATGAATTTATTTATTGATTTTTTAAATTTTTATTAAATTAAACTTACAGCAAGACTTAAACGAACAACATGAAATCGTACAATTGAATTATCCGATTCAATAAAACTGAATAATGTTTTAAGTAATTCTCCACGTTTTTTATGACTTTTTTTTCCAAATAAATTATGTTTTGATAAACAACTATAAAGATCATTACATGTCCGATCAAATTGTTCAAAATGATTTTCTATAAGAAAATTTTTGTAAAGTCTTTTTTTTTTTATTAAAAAATAATTAAGTACTTTGATAAGCACTTATAAGTGTTTCAATTAATGGACCAATTTCATGTTTCCAAATAAGATTTTCTTCAGATGAATCATCTTTTGTTGATGCTGAACCTATATTTTATTTAAAGAAATGAAGTTTTTTTTTTCTGTACTAAAAAAAGAAAAAGAAGAATTCAAACTAACTCATTCGACGATGTGATGATTTAGTAGTTGTTGATGTAACATTTGATCGTTGATGATGATTTGATGGTAATGGAGGTTTTGTTTGACTTGAAATGCTACTATCACCTGAACTTACTTGATCCTGGGATGGTTGATGATTAAGTTTTGAAAGTCTAATTATATTAAAATTATAATTATATTTATATATTTAATATTATTAATGTCTATTAAACATATTGTTAAAATACGAAAATGATTATGATGTTTAATGACTAATTTCTATTCAATCTAATATTTATTTATGATTATGAAAAAAATCAAAGCTGATAACATACAAGTGTTATCTAATAATATTTAAATATGAATAATATACCTTATTGGTGGTGGTGCTGCGACGAGAGTAGAACTATCAGATATTCCTGCGATTGAACCTAGTTCATAGATTTTTCGATAATAATAAAAATATTCATTATCTTACCTTTTGAATTTCGTCGTATAACATCTGCTGTCTAAATTATGAATTATCTATTAATATTTTAATTATTTTAAAAAATAAAATGTCTTACTTTACTAGACATTGGTCGTGATTCAGTTTCATAATCAATTGATATTGTACTAATATAAAAAATAAAAATATGTTTTTGTTTTTGTTTTCTTCTTCTCTTTCTAGTATATTTTAATAATTTACTTTAATGAAGTTGTATCATGATTAAGTTTACTTAATATATATCTTGAGTCATCACGTGGTGTATAAGGACGTGATGTTGGCATATCTTTTAATGATTGTTTAGCATTATTAATTATTTTCGATGGTACATTTTCTACCCATGATGGAATTTCATAAAAAGCCCTTGGACTTTCTCGACTATTTCGACGTTTCATTTGTGTTGAACCTGGATATCCAACAGGATTTTCTCTGCCGGATGATGAATGAGTACTTCCACTTGGTGAATTACTCATGATAATAATCTATATTTTGTCTTTTATTTTATCTGAAAATAAAATAATAAAAAAATTTTTTTGAATGACTCATTCATAATTATACTTCTTATATTTATGAGAAAACAATAATAAATACATACTGTTTTTTTGTATTTGACAAGATTATCGCCATTAATCATAAATAAATGCAAACATTTCCATGGAAATCAAAATACCTATGAGATGTAATTACGAAAAAAAAAATTCTTTTTTTTTTATTTTTATTTAAAAATATTTTTTATTTGTAGAAAAAAAAAATTTTTCTTTAAATAAATTTCTTATAATAAAAAATGAAGTCAAATTAAAAAAAATAACAATAGGTAAAATATGGATTCAATGGATTTTGTTATATTTATTTCATCAGTTCGTCGGTGTGTGTCTGTAATAATCATAGTCAGTTGATATTATTGAAATTCGTGAAAAGCAGCAAATATGGGCAAGGTAAGAATTTAATTTTGTTTTTTTTATTTTATATATATGAATTTTAATATTTGATTAGGGTTATGAAAATTATATGTCAAAAAAATGGTTTCATCCAACGAATATTGGAAATATGAGACGTCAATATATGGCTGAACAAAAATCAGCTGGTGAAAAAAAAGCGTCAACAAGAATTACGTGAACAATATGAACGTGAACAAGAATTATTTTCAAATAAACAATTAATGGGTGATGAAAAAGCACGTCTTGGTCTTTCTTTTATGTATAATCCACCAGTAGGTATGGCTAAACAAGAAGAACAACAACTTCAAGATCAAGAACTTCGACGTGCTGATGGAACATTAATTATTAAAAAAGATGAACCGAAATTTGAATGGCAAAGAATATATAATGCACCAAGAGAAGCATGGGCAAAAAATGATGAAAAAATTCGAGATCAACCTTTTGGTATTGAAGTCAGAAATGTAAGTCTCTTGTTTTTTTTTCTTTGTATTATTAGAAATTTATTAAATGAAAGTTTTTATAAGATTAAGAAATATTGATAAGGATTATGACAATATCAGATATTCTTTAAACAAAGAGGCAAAAAATATTGTTTTTGTATCGTAAAGATCTCCTATACAAAATACGCAATTAAATAATGTTTCATAGGTCGGAAATATTCGCTTGTTGGTTGAATGTATTTTAGAACATTGAAAAATATATTCACGATTTTTTTTATAAAATCTAATACGTTTTAAAAAAGTAAATCTTGATAAGTCATTTATTCAAGGAGAAAAACAAAAAGATCGATGAATGATTATTTCTTAAGTAAAAATAACGAGGGAACATACTTATGTAAGAATCTCTGTTTTCAATCGACTTTTGTGTCAGTGTGTAGAGGTCGATGAGTTGATCATGGTAACATAAAATGTTCTTCTCTATTGAATGTCTTTAAGGAGTAAAGACGATCTCAACTTCAAAGAAATAACTATTAGTTGTTATTTCGAAAATTATAATTTTTATGTTAGTTTAGTTCTCAGCATTGAAAACTTGAACAGTGGATACGTCTTAATTGACTGTACACATTCACATAATAAATAGAAGTTTTAATAACATCTATACTTTGAATATTTCAATATCATTAATGTTGTTGATGTACGGACTTTAACTGTTTTCTCAAAATTCACAGCAGTATTCAGATTTCCTAGACAGGAAATTTCAAGCATTTGTGTTCTACATTGTTCAATATCTCCTAAAATTCTGAAATTTCCAATACTTCTAAGAATTTTTGATTTTCACTGCTATGCGATTATCGAGCAGATAGATATTTTCAAGAAAGGAAATTACCCAAATTTCTGAAATTTCGATCAGCTTGATAACTATATAGCAGTGCAAATCAAAAGTTTTTAGACATATTGGAAATTACATAATTTTAGGAAGTAACGTGAAATTCAGAACAAAAATGCTTGAAATCTCCGAAACTTCTGAAATTTCCTTTTTCGGAAGTCTGAACACTGCTAAACATATCTCAAAATTTATCTGCTTTCAATTGTATGTTCACTTACTTAAAACATATAAGTTGATCATGTTTCAATAATCTGTCTTATCTATTGTAGTTTTTCACATAAACATACGAGAAAACATCTAAATAGAACGTAGAGACTATTGAAAATGATACATCTGATCAAGCTTGAAAATATAGTTCAATTCCGTACATCGACAATATTAATGATATTGAAACATTCAATGTATAGATGTTATTAGAACTTCTATTTATATTTATTATGTGGATGTATACAGTCAATTAAAACGCACTCTAGTGTTGAAGTTTTTAATGCTGAGGACTAAACTAACATAAAAATTAAATTCTCCTAAATAATAGTTCAGAGACACTCCATGGAAAAAAACGCATTATGCCATCGTGATCAGCTTATTGAGTTTTGCAAACTGGTATAAAACCGATCGAAAACAAAAACGACATGAAATCTAACAGTTCACAATATGTTCTCCAAGTGTTGAATACTGGTTTTTTTTTGGAGCATATTTTTCCATAGATGTAAATCAAAATAAAAGATAGTTCTATACGATATCGATCCTCCAAAAAATGATTTTCTATATAAATCATGAATTAAACTATCTAAATGATACTAATATTTGGAGAAAAGAAAAAATTTTTGATTTTTTAAATATTACAATCGATATTACGAAAATTATTTCTCAGGGATTTATTTTTGAAATTTTTATCATTTGATATAATCAACATAGTATTAAAATAAATAATAAAAAAAAAAAAGAAAGTAATTACTTATATAAAATTCTAATCAGATATGAAACTTTTCTTTAATAATCTAAACTATTTTTTGTTTAGGTACGTTGTATAAAATGTAAAAAATGGGGTCATGTAAATACCGATAAAATTTGTCCATTATATGGAAAATCTCGTTTTGATAATGATTCAAATCATCCAATAAGTCAATTAACTTTAACACAAAATATGCCAACAACGAATGAATTAATTGAAGATTTACATAATAAAGGTTTAGCTATGAGACGTGGTGGAGCAGAACATATGATAGCTCATAGTGATATTAATAATGATGATATGACAAATCGAGGAAAACAAGATGAATTAAAAACGGAATTAAAATTTTTAAAACAATTACCAACACAAATGAAACATCGTCTTATTAAACGTTTAAAACATTTAGAAAAACGCGGAGCAATTAAAGTTTAATATTGATTTTGTTTGTTTTTTTGAATTTACTCTTGATTGTTTATTTTAAATATATGTATATCAAACTATGTATATTTCAGATAAATTCTTAGCCAAAAAAAAAACAAAGACTTTTTAAAACTTATGTTTTCAATTCTTATTGCTGGTCGATTAGTAAGTCTTTTTTCAAATGAATTAATAATTTTAAAAAAAATAAATAAATAATTTTTGTTTTTGATAGCCACAAATAAATTTTCAACAAGTAAGCGAAACACAATTCGTTATACCAGTATCAGATGTTGATAATGTTAATCATCTTGTTGTATTCATGACTGGTCAAATACCATTTCCTGAAAATTTTGGTGGTGGTGGCAAGTATATGTAATATTTTTTCGACTTATTTTTCGTCTCAAATGTTTGTCTTTTTTTTTCAGTTTACTTTAGTTGGCCAAGTACAGAAAGTCCATCGTGGATTTATCTTGGAAAAATAACGAATACAAAACCAAGTGCCATTTTTAAAATTAATAAAATAAAAGGTTTATTGTCGTTTATTTTTCTTCTACAAAATTTCTAAAAATAAATAATCTTTGTTTTTTTTTTTTTGTTTAGATATTGAATCTAAAATAAGTTCATCATTAGTACCAAGTTTATTTAGTGGATTTCAACATCAAACAGCCATACCAACGGATGGTTTATTAGGTATAAGTGTTGAACCTTTAACTCAACTTGAACAACAAATTCAACCACATGATATAACACCATCAACAGTTGCATCAAATGTTGAATTTGTATCAAAAATGCTTAATAATTTTGTTAATTATGTAACATCATTTGTTCAAAATGTTCCTGGAACATCCGAACAAATTGTTCCATTAAGTATAATTCAAACATGGTATAGTAATTTTCAACGACGTATGGCTGAAAATCCTAATTTTTGGAAATAATAATATTAATATCAACTTAAAAATAAAAACATTTTATTTACATGCATGGTTATTTGTTTTCTTTTTTTTTTTTTTTCTCTCTTTCTTCTTTTATTAATTCAGCCAAAACAAAAACAAAAGACATGAAAGCTTGTTGTATAATAAAATATTTCAGATATATACAAAGTCGTCCACATTAAAATAAAACAAGAATTGAAAAAATGCAAAACACTGACGGAATACCAACAACAGAACAAATTGAATTATATGTTCCAAGAAAATGTGCTGCAAGTAATAAAATAATTGCAGCTAAAGATCATGCTGCTATTCAATTGGATATTGCTGAAGTCGATGAACAAACAGGACGTATAACTGGTAAAAATCGTACATATGCAATATGTGGTTCAATTCGAATGATGGGTGAAGCTGATGATTCACTTTTACGATTGGCTGGAAGAGATGGTTTTATTGGAAAAGGATATTCTACTAAAGACACAAAATAATACAAAACAAATATCTATTTTTCAATAAGCATTGATATTATTCTCTCATCTTTGGTTTTTTTTTTCTTATTTTTTTGTTTCGATC
The DNA here is from genome assembly GCA_905250125.1 of Rotaria sordida. Taxonomy (NCBI): domain Eukaryota; kingdom Metazoa; phylum Rotifera; class Eurotatoria; order Philodinida; family Philodinidae; genus Rotaria; species Rotaria sordida. The sequence continues at coordinate 17,138 of CAJNOL010002793.1, read as the reverse complement.
TTTATTTGTTATTATGTATTAAGAAATAGAAACTGAGAACGAGAGAGAAAAACACAAAAATAAAATAAGAAGAAAACGTTTGATTAATAAAAATTTTCTTAATCATAGACTATATCGAAAAGATTATCTTTTATATACAATATTCAAAGAAAAAAAAAAAGATTTCTAAAGTATATATATATATAAAGAAAACAATTTTATTCATTTAAAATTTTTATTTTAACAAAAAGAAAGTTTTTCTAATGAGAAATATTTCTCATTTGTTTTAAAAAATAATAATGAACAGAGATAGATGTTGTCAATCAAAATCAAACATTTTATGTTGAATATCATATTTCGATTTGTAATTTATCATTTTTAAAAATAGAAATCATATAAATAATATTGAAGATTAAATTACAGATTCACATCAACATAGACATTTTCAATTTCAAACAATCTATAGAATATCAAAAATTGTCTCGATTCATTGAAGTCATTTTTTGTGAACAATTCTTTATAAGAACAAACTATTGTAAAATTAATTATCATAACTTGAAATTTAGTGAAAACATCTTCTTTCATTATAAAATAATTTCAATCATTTTAAAGATTGCTCTAAAAAGAACAAGACAAAATTGTTTTGAATATATTATTATAATTTTGTATACAATGTAAATTGTTAACAGTAAAATAAAGTTTTCAAATATTCTATTATCTTATCATTATGATAAACAAGTTTTCTTATTCCCGAGTGTGAAATATACAAGACAAATAATCTTTAATATCAATCGATATTTTGAAAAGAATTATAAAAATTATTGAAGTATGATAAATATTTAAATCTATTTGTTTATTAAATAGAAATATAATTTGTATTTCAAATATTTTATTCATTCATATTTTGCTGAATATCATATGCTTTCATGTTGAATAGACTTGTATATTTATCTGAATCACGGTTGAAAAAAAAAAAAAAGAAATTTCTTCCTACGACATAACAATTGAAATATTTGTTAATCTGAATGTATAACATTTATTAAATAATTTTCAATATCATATGATAAAGATCAAGATTAACTTTAATATAATTTATATTTGAAACAAAAAAATTTAAACTATTTTTCAAAACAAAAATCCGATCAATACATAAAAGCTATGTCATTTGTTGTTTTTCTTTAACTGATACTACGCCAATCTCTTAGGCAATACTGTTGATTTGTGCACTTAAAAGCAACTTTTTTTTTTGTTTTTCTTTTTTGCTTGTCGTTTATCTTATTTAGTTAAGTACTTTACGATAGGAAATAAAAAGAACATTCTAGGTTGTTTTTTTTCAAATGTCAGATTCTTCATATTTTTTTGAAAAGAGTAAAGTAAGATTTGCTTGATTTTATAGAAAAAAAAAAACGATAATAGGAAATCATGTATTATAATTTTTAATAAAATCATTTTTTTGTTAAAAGAATTTCATAAAGAAACTTTTGTAATTGCAGAAATATATCTTCTTAGAATTAAAAAAAACAATCATAAAAATGTTTATTGTTGTTATTTATAAAATATTTATTTCCTATGATTGTTGTTTATTTATTTTTCTTTAATTGAATAAATTCTATTCTTGAAAGAAAAAGAAAATGAATATATTTCGATTATTAAAAATATATATTGGACTTTCATCTATTCCTAGTGACTCATTGAACACATATTGACTAAAAAATGGTTAAAGATCAGCTGTTTTTGTTTATCAGCTGTTCGTTAATATATGATTGGTCGCTGATTCTTCCATCCGAAGAATTGATGTTCGTCCATCATCATTCCTCCTCCTTTCGTTTATTTCACTCGTCCGATGTAATGGATGGAGGAAACCGACTCCGTCTCTTTCTCTAGATTAGTAAAAAAAAAAAAGAAGAACAATACAGCTGTTTGTTTTCGAACGAGTGTATGTGTGTTGTTACTTCTCTTTTGTGTGTTATGCGTACTAGTAGAAGCATCATCACATACACGTGAAGCAGAAGAAACAAGAGAGAGAAAGTGAACACACACACACACGTCCGCCGCCGTCCTCTTCTTCTCTCTCTGCTGTCTGTCTCTTCACTCTGCTAGTTAAATAGGCAGTGGTGGGAAGAAAGAGGTTTTGCCTGACATCATCATCATCACAGCACATACGCAACAAAACATCTATCGAAATAAGTACGATTCATTTTCATTTACAATTACTAAGAGCAAAAAAAAGGAAAAATAAATATATATATACTAGAAAACAAAAATATTGTTTATTTACTTATTTATTTATTTATTTATTTATTTGATAGAAATGTCTCCATCAAGTCAAACCCTTCAATCATATTATAATGAATTTTTACGTTGTGCTATATGTTCACATGATTTTGAATATGATAATTATTTATATCGTCCAATAACATTACCAATATGTGGTCATACAATGTGTGGACAATGTATTGATATAATACGTAATCAAACAAAATGTCCACAAGATCAAGTTTCATTTAGTATAAATAATATACCAATTGATCAATTACCAACAAATTATCCATTATTATTTATTGTATATGACACAATTAAAGTATTAAATAATGAAATAAATATTTTTTTGTTTATTTATTTATTTTGTTTTGTTTAGTTACCTGATGATAGTGAACAACGTTATGGTCAATGTTTAGCTTATATGAAACTTGATGATGAAACAAAATCATATTTTAATCGTACACAAATAATTCTTATTGAAATAGCACTTTTAATTAAACCTATAAGTAAAATATAAAAAATAATAAAATAAAATAAATATTTTATTTATTTATTTATTTATTTTAGTTAATGATAAAGATTATCAATCAGTTTTAAGTCGTCCAATGATACGTAAAATATTTAGTTTATTAAATAGTCAATATATTGATCGTGAAGGTCGTTTAAAAGCTCTTAAAGCAGCACGTAGTCTTGGTGAACGTACATGTATCGATTTTATTCTTCATCATCAAAATCCTCAACAATTAACAGCTAATCTTTGGTCAGCTGTTCGTTCACGTGGTTGTCAATTTCTTGGACCAGGTTTTCTTTGTTTTTAGAATTTAAATTTTATATTTTTTTTTATACAAAAAAAATTTTCTTTTAGCTATGCAAGAAGAAGTATTAAAATTAATATTATTAGCACTTGAAGATGGTTCAGCATTATCACGTAAAGTTCTTGTTTTATTTGTTGTACAAAAATTAGCACCACAATATCCACGTGCAAGTAAAACAAGTGTTGGACATGTTGTACAATTACTTTATCGTGCATCTTGTTTTAAAGTAATACAATAAATTTCATAAAAATTTTTCTTTGTTTGTTTTTTTTGAGACGAAATTGAACTTTGGACTTTGAATTTAGGTACAAAAACGTGAAGAAGAATCTTCTTTAATGCAACTTAAATCTGAATTTCGAAATTATGAAAATCTTCGTCGTGAACATGATTCACAAATAATTCAAATTGCTATGGAAGCTGGTAAGGAAGAAGTTTTTTTTTTTCATAATATCTTCAATTTATGTTTAAATTTCTGTTTGAATTACACAATTATTCTAATTATTTATTTCTTTTTTTTATTTTTGACGTTTAAAAATAATTCATATGAATTTGTTTAGAAATAGATTTGATATTCAATAGCATAATAATCAGAAATTCGAAGCACAATATAGACAATAAAATTTATTTTTTTAAAAACTAAGAAATCAATACAAACTTTTTATCAGAATCATCACTTTTAAAAAAAATAGTTAGTTTTGTAAATACTTAACGATAAAATAAGAATTGACTTTTAAATGTACACTTTCCCGTAAGGCATTGAGAAACATCGACTAATTGTACTATTTATTATATTTCTATAGTAGTCTATAATAATACAAATGAAAATAAAATTAATTTAATATGTTTGATTGATAATAAATAAATAAATGTTTTTTTTTTGTTTATAAAAGGTCTTCGTATATCACCTGAACAATGGTCATCGTTGCTATATGGTGATACACAACATAAATCTTCAATGCAATCAATAATAGATAAACTATCTACACCAGCATCATTTTCTCAAGCAATTCAAGAATTTTTAATTGTATTACAACGTGCTGGAGATTCATCAAAACATTTATCACATTTAAAAACTGATTTTGAATATTTATCACAAATTGATATAGGTAATAATGATCAACAAATAATTATAAATGATAATCAACAAGATAATTCAACTTGGTCATTAATTATACAAGTTTTACAATCAATTAAAACAGTTTTACAATCATTAATTGAATTTAATATTCAAGAATCTAAAACAAATTATTTAAATAAAACACATCATTATCATCATCGTTCATATGATTTATCATCGACAACATTTACATCATCAACATCATGTTCATCACCAATGACCGTTTCACCATTAGGTGGAAGTAGTACAACATCAGAATATCATTTACAACCATTACATCCACCAACATCACAAAATAATCAAATCAAATATAAGGTTTTTATATCTTTTCTTTTCTTTTTGAAATTAGTTCATCTACAATATTAGACTATTCTTTGTAGAAATCTGTAAAGTAGTTTCAATTTAGATTTTTTTAAAAGTTATTTACCCAAAAAACAATTTGTTTTTTTTTGCGAAAAATTTCAACTTGATAATTTTATATTTATTCTTTCATTGTAATACATTTATAAAAGTAAAAAATTTTTCTTTTTAAATATGAAATTTAGGTATCAATGTGTCGTGATTTTGTTCAAAAACAATCATGTCCACGTGGTGTTCATTGCACATTTGCACATTCAAAAATTGAAATGGACAAATATCGTGCTAAAAGTCGTTATTCAAATGGACCAATATTACCATTATCATCATCATCGAATAATAATATTCCTGCTCTTCCTCCTCCTAATTCTCAACCTCCAACAGGTCCATTACCAATATTTACTTCAACAAATGGTGCAAATTTAATTCGACCTATACCTCCAACACTATTACCTTTATGGAATCCACAACAACAACAACAACAACAACAACATGTTATTCAAGAAATACCACAACAACATCATCATCAGTAATTATATTATTTTAGAAATTTAATTTTCTTTTTTTTTTTTTTTGTCTTAGTCATTATTATCATCCATCACAAATTCCTCCATCAATTCTTCAAATTCATGGACATCCAACATCAACATCCTATGATAATCAACAACAACCAAATCATAATAATAATAATAATAACAATTCAAGTCAAATTCCGGTGATTGCAGCAGCTGCTCAAGCTATTCTTGAACAAAATAATGCTGCTGCAGCTGCTGCTGCGTTTGCTGCAAATACATTCTATCGTTTTCAACAACAAAATCCTTCGATGCCATATCATCAATCACAATCAATGGTTAGAGAAATTTTCATTTCAATTCATAACATTTTCTCTGCAATATAACCTTTTCAAAAACTTTCAATAATTCGAAATCAATTATAAAACTTCTCATTTAAGTCCTTATAATAAGAATTTTTGAACAGTGTGAACGATGTTCATCATAGTAGATTGAAATCAGATGCAGATATTGTTCTTATCATCAATTATTTCTCTTAATATTTTGAGAACATTTGTTTCGAATACAACATTGATGTTCTCAAATATTTTATGGTTTCATATTTACTTAACTTTCTTTTGTTTTTATTTATAATTTTAGATCGCTCAACAACAACAACAACAACAACAACAACAACAACAACAATCATTATTATCTCGACCTTGTAATTATATTTACGTAATAAAATATTTATTTAATTAAAATATTTATTTAATTAAGATATTCAAACAACAAATACAAATATTGCACAACAATCATCAAATCCAATGCAACAACGTACTAATAAGTATAAAAATAATAATTTTATTTTTTGTATTATGCAGATAATTTCGATTTTATTTGTTCAATTTTAGTTATACAGACTCACGTTTTTCATCATTGTCAGATCAACATAATAATCATCAAACAACAACAACAACTCATTTTCCTAATATTGAAGTAAATTTAAATTTTAGAATTTCGAACAAAACAAAAAAAAATCTTTTTTTTATGTTCTATTTTCAAAGGATTTACGTTTACCATCTGTAATACCACTTAATGGAAATAATTCAACAGATAATTCAAATATAAATCAACGTAATTATTCAGTTTTACAAACTATTGCAGCTAGTATGTTGATTCGAAATTTTTTTTTTCCTTTATTATTACAAATATATATATATATATTTTAGAAAATGATGATAATCTTTTATATTTTCCAACAATAAATAATAATACAAATAATTTAAATCGTCAACAACAAACATTTTTAAGTGGTACAAATAATAATGGTTTATTTAATGATATACTATTGAATAATAATAATCATAATAATAATACAACTAATCCTATTTCAACATTATCAACAAATACATTAATTAATAATCGACAACAATCCTATAAATCATTATCAACAATGATATTTCCTCAACAACAACAACAACAACAACAACCACAACAACAAATACGTAATGATGAGAATGTATTTCATAATAATCATCAATATGCCAGTAGTGTATGTCTTTTATATCTTATTAATTATATTTAATTATTTTTTTTTTCTTTTGGAAATATTCTTAGTTTGACGATGATGATTATGCATTAACAAATGTATCGAATAATGTTGGTAATAGTGGTGTTGGTGGTGGTTCAAATTCAAATGATAGTAGTTTTTTCTACTTTGGTTCAGCTAATGCACATGCAACGGCTCCTTATAATTTCTATCATCCAAACTCGCCATTAGGCGGTAATGGTCATTCACTCAAAGCATAGTAGTTAGTTAGTAGTTTTTTCTTTCTTTTCGTTTCTCGGCAGCGACATTGCGTTACCGGGGAATAAGTGTAGTCTTCTTCTTTTCGTTTGATTTTTGTTCTTTCTTTCGATATATTTATTCTTTGATAAAATGATGCCAATACCAATGTTCGCTGGTCGACTCTTCTTTTTTTTCGAACACAACAACACGATAATCGTAAGCTCATATGCATTGAGCATTGTCTCTTTCCCTCTTTCTTTCTCTCTTTTTTTTTTTGTTTATTCTCTTTCTCTTTTTTCTCATTTGTGTTGTTGTTTTTAAAACAGTGACATGTTCGACCTCTCGTTCTCTTCTTTTATTATCATATATCATATATATATATATGCGTGCGCATTCGAGATAGTAAACCAAGAAACAAGCAAAGTTTGGTGATTTTTCGTTTTTTTTTCTTTTCGGTTTTTTTTTCCTTCATCTATTTTGCGCTCTCATTCTTGTTTATTAAACGTTTACTTGATTTCATATATCTATTATTCTGTACTATCCACTATCTCTTTTTTTCTTTTCGTGTTTTTTTTTCTTGTTCGCTCTCTCTATCTTTATTTATTTCTACTACTGTAGTTTGTCTTCAGTCTTATGTATTTATGTTACGAAAAAAGGAAACCAGTTCGATGTGTGTTTGTGCTTATTAAAGAAAGAGAAAAGTTATATTTAAAAAAAAAGAAGACGAAGAGGATGAGCTTATATTGGGCTTTTTTTTCTTTTTTTTTGAAAATCTGTATTCAAAGCAAAACAAAAAGAACTATATTTATGAGAGAGTTGACACCTGGTTAAGAGAAAAGAAAAATTCTATTCATTTGTTGTACAAAATAAAATCTTAGTTGATATAAATATAGATCAGTAAAAAAACGAACTAAAAAAATTTTTTTTTTCTATATTTTTTATCAATTTTACATATACATCAAAGTCGATGAACAATATATGATTATTATTTTGTATGATGTTTTCGACTTCTTCCTTATATAGAAGAAAAAACAAATATATATATATATTGTAAGATAAAACTCAACAATAAGAATAGAGATTATAGAAGTTATTATAAGAGAAAGAAAATTATTGTGACAAAATACAATTAAACAATAATTAATAGAACAACATTTGTTTTTTTCTTTAATATTATTTTTGCATATATTGTGCTGCTTAATTGTAATAGATAATGAGAAAAAAAGAATGTTAAAAAAAACTTCAGAGTATAGTTCGTTTTATGCATTATCTGTAATTTTCGTTGGATTTCAAATTCTTTTTCTTTTTTTGTTATTATTATTTTAATAAATATTATTCATGATATAATTATCTAATGAATTTTAAGAATGGATGAATAATCAAAAAAAATTATTTCGATGAATTAAAAGAGGAAGATATCTCAATAACCAAATATGGTAGTTTTCAGATCTCTAGAAGACTGTTTAAAAATTGATTTTGAAAAATATCATCTTAAAGAGCACAAAATCCTGACTAAAATAAAGAATCATAGCATCTCCTACAATCTTTCGTTAAAAAGTTATAAAAAACTTGAGAAATTTTCTTTCATAGTCTATACCAGATACTATTTGGATTTGAGTCAAATGTCTGGCATCGTAGAAAAAAAAAGTGAAAAACACGTTGGTCTTATGTTTTTGACTAGTTATCTTGTTTTCTTTAATTGAAGGTGCACGCAAAGCGAAATTGAAGTAAAAATTTTTTTTCGGCTTTTTTATACATCATCTGATAGAGCTTGAGCTGCTGATCACGGATATCACGTCCGTAGCCTCAGTGAAGGCTTCCTTCTGGTCAAAAAATTCGAAATACTCGAAAAACGCCATTTTTATCAAAAATAGGTGTCTATCCCAAAAATGTACAAAATTTTCTACTTCTTTGGTTTTTTGAGCTTCTGAAAATATTTTTTTCAGAATCAGCATAAAAAATTGAGTATAGAAAACTTGTTAAATAGGCTCTGGACCTAAAACTCTACTGGTGGTGACGCTTCGAATTGTATCGACTATGATGTGTATAGGTCGATTTTGCAGACCTATCTAGTTTTTCCACATAAATGATAGAGACAATTATTTTATCTCATTCTATTCGCCACACCACTGGCTACAAAATTACACATCCTTTTTTTTCCTTTTCTTTCTTTTGTCGAGAAAAGACGGTTTTACTAGTACCATAGCCATTCGAGGCGGTATTCAACGGTTTTCGAATTCAAATAAGACTTTTTGTGAAAAATTAAATACAGATTCAAAATCAGCACAAAAAAGTGAGTCAAATGAAGTATCTTTCAAGTTAATTTGACAACTTTCAATTTTTCACACATTCACAAAAATTTTAGTCCTCCGACGACACCTGAAAAAATGAGAAAAATTGAAAGTTGTCAAATTAACTTGAAAGATACTTCATTTGACTCACTTTTTTGTGCTATTTCCGAATCTGTATTTAGTTTTTCACAAAAAGTCTTATTTGAATTCGAAAACCGTTGAATACCGCCTAGAACGGCTATGGAACCAGTAAAAGCGTCTTTTCTCGATAAAAGAAAGAAAAGGAAAAAAAAGGATGTGTAATTTTGTAGCCAGTGGTGTGGCGAATAGAATGAGATAAAATCATTGTCTCTATCATTTATGTGGAAAAACTAGATAGATTTACAAAACCGACCTATACGTATCATAGTCGACACAATTCGAAGCGCCACTGCCAGTAGAGTTTTAGGTCTGGAGTCTATTTAACAACTTTTCTAGACTCAGCTTTTGATGCTGAATCTTAAAAAAATATTTTCAGAAGCTTAAAATAAGAACGAAGTAGAAAATTTTGCACATTTCTACGGTAAATACCTGTTTTTGATAAAAATATCAGTTTTCGAGTATTTCGGATTTTTGGACTGAAAGAAAGTCTTCACTGAGAATAAGGACCTGATATTCGTGATCAGCAACTCGAGTTCTATCAGATAATGTGTAAAGAAGCCAAAAAAAAATTTTACTTGAAGTTTGAATTGCTTGCACCTTACTAAAAATCGATGATCTATGTTATTAATAAACTATAAATATTGAAAAAGAAATTGTTTCATAAATCGATTGAAAATAATTTTTTTTAATAGAAGATTAAAAAAAAAAAGTAAAATTTAATTTAGATGTTAAAATATTTATTTGGTCATCGTTCATCTTATTTAAATAATGAAACAATTGATAAAGTTCAATCATTATGTCGTACAATTGAAAATAAAATTGATCAAAATATTCTTCATCAACAAATATCTCAATTATTTAATTGTTTATTAAATTGTCAATCAAATAAATCTCCTCGAATGATTTTACAAGAACAAATGAATTTTTCATTAAATAAAAGTTTATCTCAAACTCATGCACAAGGTATTTTTATTGATTATGGTGAAATAACTAAAGCTGGACAATTAGTTGCTATATATCCTGGAACAATATATCGTCGTCATATTGATCCTCTTCTTTTACCATCAATACGAAATACATTTTTACTTTCACGTAAAGATGATTTAATTATTGATGGACGTGATCGAGGTATATCACGTTCAATTTATTTATCATGTCATGCTCGATATCCTTTATATGATCGAACATGGCTTTCAAATGATATTTTTTTACATAAAAATCCTTTAACACTTGGACATTATATAAATCATTTTCCATTTAATGGATTACCGAATGTAACATATTATGAATTTGATTTTTATTTTGATGATAATGATTATGATTTATATCGTTTTGTACCAAATGTTCGATATGCAGATATAGATAATGAAGAAAAAGGAATGCCATCAACTGTACTTATTTCTTTAAGACCAATTAAACAAGGTGAAGAACTTTTTTCATGTTATTTAAATGTTATTCAACAAGAGAAAAGATCTTAGTTAAGATAAAAAAAAAGAAAGAAAGAAACATCTTTTATATTACGGTTTTTTCTGCTAGTCTTTTTTTTAAGATTTATAAAATAAATCATTATTATATTTTAATATTATTCTTGAAGAAATGCCTGATTCATATGCAACACGTCAATCATATTAATTATCAATTTAAAGTTAATAGAAAATACAATTTTAATCCAATATAATTCGAGTTATCAAAGTTATTATAAGATTAATTGAAACTGATAAAGTACATAGAGTTATTTTAGTTTCAATATGTTACACTGGTGTTGATAATGAACGAGAAAGAGTAAGTTTATATTATGATTGATCATGGTTTGTTTTAAAATTTTTTCTTAAATAGGAATTAAAATGATATACATGAAAATATACAATACATTGTTCAATTTCAATTACCAACTGATCCACTCTATGCCAATAGAAGAAGAATGTTTTATTGCTGACAAATTTAAATCTGAATATATTGAACTTCAAGATGCACGGCATGTTATTATTAAAGAAATTCTTGAAGTCGTCAAAATCATTGAAAATAAATATTCTTAATATATCTAAGTAATAATTTGACAATGTCATCTTAAAATATATATATATATATATATATATATATTGTACTTCATTGAAAATAAAAAAAACACACATGATAATTCATAATCGTATTATTGTCAAAGTTAATTAAAGTGGCAGTAGTTTTGTTTTTACAAGTATTATGTTTTATGGTAAATGACATCGTTGTATATATGCAAATTTTATTGATTAACTTAATTGTTTCAAGTATTTTATGGCAATAGAAAGAAAAAGTTCAAAGGACAAGTTCTATTTGCTTTTATACTTGGTTGCATTTTAATATTTAATAAAAACAAAAATGTTTATCCTACTTTATTTCAAAGGAAATGAATTCAAATTTCTGACAATATACTTTTTGTATTTTAAAAAGTATTTGAGTAACATGATATATTCGATCTGATAAGCCATACTTAGAGTCAGTTGGATCTTTTTTTGACCTGAACGATTGACTAAAATTCTTGGCTTAACCAGTAAAAGATTGATCTACTTAATGTATCACATAACATACTGGATTCTCTACCTCAGGCTTTTATCGATAAACAGACGTTTTTAGTCTCTCTAGTCTCCTGTTGTTTCAAAGAAGTGAGCGTGATTTTTTTTCTGAAATTCAGTTTGAAATGAAAAACCTCATAGATTCTTATTGGGTTTGTAAATTAATATGTTATACAAAAAGAGTTGAACATTAAGTCAAGGGTTAAGGGAGTCGTAACAAGGGGCGTTACTTGTCCGAAAGAGAATACTTCAAATATGATATTCCGATAAAAAAGAAATAGAAAAACTTATTAAAAGACTTAGTTCAATTGTTGAGATCAATGCTATTTGCTATCATTTATTATGTTTGAAGAAGGATGAAGAAAAAAAGTAAGAACAAAAAAACAGAATGAATAAAATCTTGTATTCATTTGAGCAACCATTGATACAATTTACAATCACTTGTTCTTAATAAGACTTGAACAGTAAATCTTTATAAGTTGTGATGACAGAAAGTATTTCGTACTCGAAACGTACCGACCATCCAAAGATAAATATACGTGAAAGGTTATTGTAGATTTCTTACCATTGTGCAGACGTTTCAATTGTTCATTTGAGACTAAATAACCAATATTTTAACTTTTTTTTAATCAGTCAAACTCAGAAAAACACAAAAGAAAATGAAATACAAATAATAAACATCTATCAATTGATATATTCATGAAAGATTGTCATACGGAAGGATGATTAGCTGTCATACATTTCTACATATTATTTATTCGAGCATAATAAGTGAATATGTAAAGACGTATTTCATCTTTCGTATATTGATCATTCTAGAAAATAAACAATTAATTTCATTATATTCTCTATGTCTTATGAGTGTAATATCATTCTTGTTATTCATATTGTAAACAGATCGAATCGCAATTCATACAATTCAGCATTAAACAGATATTTACAGATTCTTTTTTTTGAAAAATGGAAAAATTGATTAATCTTGCAAATGAATATGAGGAAATACAGGTACAACCGTAATTTTTGAACTTTTGGTATTTTTTCTAATTGAATAAAACGATAGTTTCGAAAGAAAACATCTAAATCATTCTTTCCGAATCATATTTACTAAAGTAGTAGTAGAATAACAAAATGAATTCAATACAAATTGATTCATATTTGATGAGATGGCAAGAAACATAGCATGTTCGATGACATTGCTGCTATTAAACAAGAAAAATCATGCATACAAAAAAACATTGTTAATATTGAATATATTTTGCAATAAAGACTAACCTGACGATGTCGAAGAACACAGATTATTTTCTATTAATCGAAATAATTGAGTATGATTATTCTTTAGATCAGTAACATAAAGATTGCCATTACTATCAAACGTAAAATCAGTCGATTGATTCAATTGATCAGAACCATTGTCTTGACCTATGATGAATTATTATTTAAAATAAAATACATTATTGAGAAATATATTTATCATTTCGAAAATCAAGATCAATATTTCACAATTTTCTTCGAGTTCAACTAGAATATATTATATACGATCGATAGAAGTATCCAAAACTTTAAATAACTCAAATAAATCTCTGAAATCTAACTATTTTACATATCACCTACATCACCAATAATATCACCATTGATTGTATCAGGTAACTAACGTTCTATTCGATGATTAAATGTATCAGCAACATAAATAACATTTATTATTTCATCAACAAATAATTATATTGATTAGATTATATAAAGAGACAGAATCATTACCAGCAGTACCATTTCTTGATTCACCTGCAGTAATACCTCGGTGAGCATTTTTTGATCATTTTTGATTTACGAGAATTACTTGTATCTACTACATAAATATCGTCACTCGTTTGAGTGACGTAGATACCTTGAAAAAGAGAAAGTAATTCAGCTGTCGAGACAGTTTCATCTATTTTACCAGCAACTGTTATTGTTTGATTAGTTGGAGATGACCATTTGATAATGCGATGTCTGATCGTATCAGATATGTAAACATTTTTAGATTTATCGACTCTTACATCTACACAATTGTTACATTCTTCACTAATTTGTTCACCTTTAGATGCTCGTATTGTCTATTTTTCAATACGACTGTTAACAGAAAGTACTACATAGATATTTGCTTGATTATTATCATCATCGACATAAACATGAAGAGAAAAAATTAAATTTGCTATTACAATAACACCATTGCCAGATAATTCATTGAGTAAAAACTTTAGAATTTGTGCATTTCTATGATCAGCGATAAACAATAACTGGAGAACGTGAACAGCTAGAGACCGGCGATTTTCACCAATCGAAAGAGGAAGCCGAAGAACTTCTTTTTCTTCAATATTGCATAAGACGAAATCATTTTAAAATTAGTCATTTCTGCAAAATATTAGAAAAAATACATGAAAACCATCTGTCATTCCGATGAAAGTTTGGTTTTGACATGTGATCTAGACAGAAGAACTTCAAATCTATAATTCAAGATATAATTTGAACGGTTACCTTCGCACATTCTAATGTTGAACAAATGAAATTGTCTATTTACTTGTATGGAAACTGTGGATTTCCTTTAATTTTTAAGTAAATTTTCCTACTTTTTGTGAAAATTTCATCCGAATGGCAGATCATTTTCATGCATTTTTTGTGAATATTTTGCAGAGATGACTGATTTTATAATGACTTTATCTTATACAATGTTGGACACAAAAGACGTCCCATCGTCTCCTCTTTCGATTGGTGAAGACCGCAGGTCTCTAGCTGTTTGCGTTCTCAAGTTATTCGAAAAAACAGTGGAGCACACTATATTTCTAAATGGATAGTAGTTATTAACTTCTCAAAAGAAAAGAAAAGATAGTTAAAACAATTTTAACACCTGTTCAAATTGAGCTGGAGTTTTATACTAAATATTTCTTCTCATACGAATTATCTAATCAAGTTGACGATTTGAGAATCTTTTGTGAAGACTGATTTTCAAAGAATGATGTTCACAAAAGCCTATTCGTGACGGAATCTGAATAAATTACTTTCTTATATAACCTACTCCGTATGATTTTCAGAAATCTCTCGAACAATCCATATATGATTAGTAAGTGGATGCTTTAAAACCTATAAAATTATCTTACATTCATGATATCATTTGTTTTTTGTTTAAAAAAATATGCATATCTTCTTATTGAGTTTCAAGAGATCTTCTGATCGCTAAATCGAAGGAAAAAACTGATAGTTCGCAAAATCACTTTTTATACTTCGAAGTATCCTCTCTATCCGCTCATAATACTTTTGAATTCGACCGTTTGCTTTTATTTTCGATCATTTTCTCAAAAAAAACCGGTACAATAGACACGAGAATCACCTATATAATATATATATATTCATCAACAAAATGTCATATTTCTTCTAAGACTAATCAGTTATATTTTCATAATATTTTAGATTCTGATGAATATTTTTATAGATGTAAACGATGTACTCATAGTGGCAATGATAATGAATCAAGTAATTCATCGATGAGTATCAATAAAGAACATTTGAGTGACCCAGAAGAGTTCAATCGAATGATTCAATGTTTTCAACAAAAAACATTCCAAATAATGTAAAATGATACTAATTAAAAATAAAATTAAAAAAACTAATTAATATTCTAGTTTTCTACTAGACTTCATCACACCTTTTTTTCATTTATTATTTGTTGCACTATTAATACTTATTCATGCTTCTTTATTTAACTTATTCATTCATGCTAACTATCATTTTAATCAAGCTTTGTTATTCTTGTACTACTAATAGTTGCTCTCATTTATTTACTCATGACTTTTTTCTTCAATATTTCTTTGCTATTTATTGTTTCAAACCAATTTCTTCACTTATATTATTGTTTGTTTTTGTTTTTCTTATCACACATGAATG
Organism: Rotaria sordida; assembly: GCA_905250125.1. Taxonomy (NCBI): domain Eukaryota; kingdom Metazoa; phylum Rotifera; class Eurotatoria; order Philodinida; family Philodinidae; genus Rotaria; species Rotaria sordida. Next base: position 1,429 of record CAJNOL010002793.1, on the reverse strand, counting down.
TCGATCTACGATTTCTGGTATCAAATATCGGCCTATTGTATTCGAACAGATAAAAAGAAGATTCTCGTCTTTGTTTCTTGACCTGTTCCATGACATTATCACATGTTCGAACGGTATACTAAGCTGTGGAGTAAATCGGTTCAAGCATAATTGCATTAAAATGATAAATCGCAATCACTTCACTTTTTGACATTTTAACACTCTCGACATTTTTGTTTATCGCTCTTTTCTCTTTCGACATTTTCGCTTATTGTCCTTTTCTTTGTCGACATTTTGACTATCGACAGAATAAACTCGCCATTTTGCAACTTGTATAATGTACAGAAGCGAGAAACAATAAAGAGACAGTATTGACTTCCTTATTTGTATCTCAATATGATCCATATATTCCAGAGTAGTATCTATCAATATTTATTTTTTACATCGGTAATAATAGGCTTCAGTAACGGTAGATGGCGAGGGAATATTATATGTCGGTTTGCTGAGCAAAACAAGACTGTGTACTGGACTGGTGAGCTCGTTTCAGGCAAATTCGAACTTTCCAATATTGATTATCCGAAAATAAAACTGAAGAGTATCGACGCCGAACTGGTTGGTGAGGTTATCTACCACACTGGACAAAAAAACAATATCCATCAAGTGAAACTGCTCCAGGATCGGCGCAGTCTACAGTCAGATCCTAATCTGGACGAATTTCTCCTAGCCTCCGGTAAACACGTTTGGCCGTTTAGTTTTCGTCTCAACGGTTCGTTACCGCCATCAATCAAGCAGACTGTTGTGTATGGCCCACATATTTATTACTACCTTCGTATTGTATTGGTTCGGCCCGAATGGTATAAGTTCAACATTGAAAATAAATTTCCCATTGTTGTCCATCATTTATCTTTGCCTGTGAGTACGAGGCAACTCGAAGCACAGCAAAAGAATCGAAAAGGTGTTCATCTTCATGTAATTCTTCAGAAAAATGTTGTTGTTGACGGGAACAACTTGTCATTAGACGTTAACGTGCAGAATCCGAATCAAGCACTGATACGCCATATATCGGTGAAGCTCTTTCAAAAATGGAAAATAGAACCTAGAAAAGAACAAATGATCTTCCTACATCATCAAAATCTGGAAGGAATCCGCAAGTTTCGAGGCAAGCATCTGAAGAAAAATTTCCAACTACGTATGCCTCTCAGCACTCCAGCCACATTCTTATTTCATCCCCCTTCCTCGTCTTCTTTACACGAACTTGCCGTGCACTACGAGCTTCATATCATAGCCCATATTCGCGGCTTGTTCACGAATATTCGCCTGCAAATTCCACTGATCATTACCAACATTAATCAAAAAAACAGACGAAACGTTCCAGTCACTCACTAACCACTCTTCTCCGTTCAATTGATTCCGTTTTCCTCGACTCTATTTAAATCATTTTCTTCTTTCA
>CAJNOL010002792.1:18897-31484 GCA_905250125.1 Rotaria sordida | reverse complement strand
TTCGGAGAAAACCTATCTTGAAGAGCCACATTTTCATCAAAAACTCATTTTTGAGAGGGTCTCCCAGTCGAAAGGAATGATGTACGCATCTGATACTTTTATTGGAGACACATCTTTGCTAGTTCCAGCATCAGGGAAAACTTAAGAGCTCTATCTCGTTCTAGTCACAAGCTATCAAGCCTCAAACAAGCCCAAGCTGTAACTTTTTTTTACATATTGTATGGATCATACAAAACTAAGACCTCACTGTAAGTAGAACACATCTGAATATGTGTCTACAGAATGTTTCAACTCAATCCGATGTACCATTTTGGAACTATAGAGTCTCCAAAAATAGCTTTTTGAAAGTTATGATTTTCAAGGCTTTTCGTAGAACATTTATAGAAACTTTAAGGTTCAATATTTTTTCGAAACGGTTTGCGCTAGACTTTATAAACCTGTTCTCTCTACAAGGTTGTACCAAATTGAGCAGGATCTGAGAAGTTCGATTGAGCAAGTCCGGTCGTGGCTTACATGGATTGGCTCTGATGTAGCAATCTGATTAAGACATAAATATGAAATTATTTATGAAAATAAGATGACTGGTTAAATTTTCTGCCTGCAGAAAACCATCATTTTGGTCGGATACTGGTCTGAATGTTGAATTATCAACTTTTACTTTTTTAAATATGAATGAAGAGTCTAATTTATGGACTCGAACTCATCCAGTTCTAGCCCATATTACCTTAAACCAAGCTTAAAATACGTTCTCTGAGAAAAATTGGCCCCTTCACCTACGAATAGTCCGCCATCATAAAAGTTTTAGATTCGCTACTGATAAGTGTCAGTATTGTAATGACAAATGTGCGAAATTTAGTCTTATTTAATAAGATTGTCAAATCACGAGTATACAGAAGTCATAAAAGTAAACAGATAAACAACACTTATCGGTTATTATTTGTTCATTAGTATCATCAATGAGGATAGGAAGTACGTCCGTCCTGCTGTCCTATTCTGTCTTGTCCTGTGCGGCAGGACAGAAAAAGTTGCTCTGTGATCATTGCTGATTAGTGCCCAGATCGATAACAAAAAAACCTTACCACTTAAAGCTCTGTTTTACGTTTATCTCAATGAAAGCTCAATAGTAAATTAGTTTTTTTTACTATTAAGTCTATCTCAGTAGGAGATGAGTGGTGAGTCATACGAGAAAAATTTTAGATGAGTTTTTTCGTTTGGATATATATTTCAGCAGAAATATATAGCAAATAGTATTATAAGAAAAATAAATAGTTTTAATTTTTTTGTTTTTAGATTTGATTTGAAACTAACGCAACAGTGAGAGATATTAAAATAAAACAGAAGTTGTATGTATAGTCAAGCTTTGGTTAAAACTTTTTGAATAGATTGTTTAGTGACACTTTCTACAGGTTGTGAAGAGCGTTGATGTGGATACAGCAATATTTCTAGTTGGGCTCGTAGTCGATGGTATAACTTGCATTCTAATGCTTTCGTTGAGTTTGAAAACTTTTAATCAGTTTGCAAGATGAGCATTAGATAAATCGTCATAGCTGTCTTAGTTTAGGGTTTCTAAGAGTACGTTTTTTTTAAAGTGTACGAACCGTTAGAATTCGTAAGCATAACTTGATTAATGAACGATGGAAATAGAAAAAAAAAACTTTTTTTCAGATAAACTTCAAATAATGAGTCAGTGTGCAGCATCAGTGAACGACAAGGATAATGAACCAGAAGTGGAAGTCATTGGCGATGAAATCAAGAAAATTTCTTTCGATGATAATCATAAAAAAATAAAACATGTTTGTATTCTAAATGTTCATCCAAATTATACGATTGAAGCTGTTCATGGAAATCATTCAAAAATCTCTCCTACTGAAGAAAATGAACAGCTTCCATTGTTTTATCCACATGATGCTGAACAAGTATTGAAGGAATTAGATCAAAATATAATTGTTCAAACGGTTAATCTAATACCAAATGTCAGACAAAGTATAGCAAGTATTCGTCGATTGAAAAATCAAATTGATATATTTATTAATTTATACGATAATGCAGATGATACAGGAATAAAAATTGTTGACTACATGCAAAATCAAGGTATTGCATTCACTGGAGCTAGTACACATTTTTATGATCCAACACGAATTGAATTAAAGCGATTATGTCGATATTGTCGATTGCCAACACCGAAATTTGCATTAGTAACTGATCCAAAAAGTTATGATGATGATTCTTTAGCTAAATTATCGAAAACATTGGGTGATTTTCCATTATTTGTTAAACCTGAACATGGTTACGATAGTAAGTTCTTTTTATTCATCTGATACCTCGGCCCATTAATCCTATACATGTAAAACTCGAATAGTCATAACGACTAAAACCACACACACATACTGTGGGTATCGCGGAACACTGATAAGATCATAACGACAAAAAATTTGCAGACATGCTTCGGGTACCATCGAACAGGAATAGTCGTAAAGCCGCAAAAGCGTTAGTAGTTGAATAGTTGTATAGTTGAAAAGTCGTTACGACTTAACGATTTCTACACTACTGACTTAATGAAAGAAAATAGATCACATATCACATTCATTACTCGCTTTGTCTATCGGTTTGATTTTTCTTTTGATATTTGTCCAACTGGAAAGATTGAAATTATTTGTGTGTTTTTCATGGCAAAACTAGGTGTTGGTATTGATGAAAAATCATTAATTTTTAATCCAACAGATTTAAAAGAATGTTGTATAAAGATCGTCGACGAATTTGGAGGTGCTCTAATTGAAAAATATATAGAAGGACGTGAATTTACTCTCTTGGTTGCTGGTAGCAAAGACAATATTCATGTTTTTCCTCCTGTTGAGTATCGTTTTCCTACCAATAAAACATTTATCACATTCGATGATAAATGGGATCAAAATTACACTGACACACATTGGTGTTTATTAAATAAAACAAATGAACAAGAAGAACAACTAATTGATGATTTAATATTATTAGCTAGACAATTATATGAATCATTCAATGGTGATGGATATGCTCGTATTGATATACGACAAGACAATAAAACAAAAGAATTATTCATACTAGATTGTAATCCAAATTGTAGTTTATTCTACAAAGATTCATGTTCTGCTGATATAATTATAGAATTAAGTGGATGGTCAAAAGTTAAATTTATGAAATTTCTATTTGAACAAGCTTTAGAACGTCAACAACGATACAATTTGACACATTCTTATACAATTAAATATTTACCACAAAGCGGTGTTACAATGTATGCATCAAGAAATTTGTTTCAAGGTGATTTAGTTTATTCACAAGAAAATACTTCATTAAAATTAGTAACGAAACAATTTGCTGAACAAACATTCAGTAAAACCGAACTTATATGGTTCAACCATTATGGTATGTATGATGCAAAGATGTCTATAGCATCGCGGGAGATGTTTTAACAGTGCATAATGTCAGCTTTCTTTGAAACTACATTGCAAAATTGCATAGATTTCTAGAGGATTTTAGTCTATACAAATATATCATCTTAAGGCTTAATGAATTTAATAGATTAGTAACAAGAATACTAATCCAGTACCTCGATGACATCAGTTTTCGAAATATTTTCTGGAATTTAATCATGGTGGCAACGACTTTTCTTCAAAGTTCGTCGCAACAGGGACGCGACAGCAGCAGATTTTTAGCTGCAATGGATATAAATTTTATGATGGATTTTAATTTTTTTTTACAGATATAGCAAGAGTTAACCTATTATTTTATTGTTTCAGCATGGCCAATTTGTGACAATGTCTTTATTCTTTGGCATGAAGATAGTCGGAAATGGCAACCAATCAATCATTCATGTGATCCAAATGTATGGATTAATGGCTTAGATTGTATTGCAAGAAGATATATACGTAAATATTTTTAGTCTGAATAAAACACTGTAATCATTGTTCAAAGTTTCAATGATAAGAATTTATCGAATTTGATCGAATGTATCGTTATCATCATCTAATCAGATAGTGTTGGAAACAGATATGATCATAAATTTTTACTGTTTCTCATATTCAAATACGACATCAATATCCATAAGATCTTGTCTTTCGCATCCAATTTTTGTCTTATCTGCAATCAACCTCGTGTGATATATCTAGGAAGAGAATCATTGAGCAATCATCTATATTCGAAGACTTACCATTCAGTGAATTTTTGAGAGTGTTTAATATTGTTCAGTGCTAAAAAAATTTTTAAATGATAGTTATAGAAAGAAAAGTTGAATTAGCTATTTTCTTGTAAGTATTTTTTATTTCTAAAGTCTACTCATATCAGTGTTCTCATTAATTAATAATCGAATGTTTAGAGAACATACTAGGGCAGAAATATAAAATGGTATTCAGATATTAACTATTTGAATGTCGACATTAAGATGAGGAAGAAATGATTTTGCAGAAAATTTATTCGTTTTTCATGGAACAATTCTATAATGCATCTTAATAAGAGAGTAATTTGAAAAGGGTTTGAAGCCTAGCGTTTGTTTTTTACGCAAATAGTTCTAAAAAATATACATTATGAATGACTACTTTAGTTCACGAGAAGATAAGGCTCCGGATACATATATGCGTCGATGACAACCAAAGGATTAACAATCAGTATTACTACACAACATCTAAAAATCTTTCACTATTATCGTTATTATTCAGACAAAAATGTTTTATGATGACAATTTCAATACAGAGAAATTTCTCTATCAGTTCTATGCATCATGATTAGAATTCTTACTTTGTTTTCTAAAAACAAAATGTTTTCAAAAGATTCTTTCAAGAAATATTTTTATCCGAAAACCATTTTCATCTGAATGGAAAAGATAAGAATGAAGAAAACTCAAATAATGTTCTACCATTGAGATGACAAATTGTGAAATCATTACTGAGTTTCCTGTAACTTTATCAGGTCTTTATGACACTCAGAAATTTGAAATAAAAAACTTAGTATGTATTGAATTCAATGAAAATTACTAAAAAATAAATAACTTGCCAAGGTTATGTCGATTATTTAAAACGTAATCTTCTTTATATGAAATAAACCTTTTTTTTTTCTCTTTATTTTCTAGCTGTAGGAGAAGAATTAACAATTGATTATGCAACATATCTGACCACAATACCAAGTTTCCAATGTTGGTGTGGTGCATCTATATGTCGTGGTCAAATAAAACCTGATGCATATAAAGAAAAGTGGTTTCAAGATCGTTACGGTTCTCATGTGAGTCCATATATTTTGATGTTAATTGAAAAAGAAAAAATTCTAAACAAGAATTCAACAAATTAGTATTTTCAACTTTATTTATTGACAAATATATATATAACATTATTTCAATAGTTATTACTCTTTATCTTTTACTAACCTTGACTAATCAATGATATTTTTTAATATTGGAAATAAACAACGTTTATTTTTCTGTAAAGAACAATATTATTGACAAAAGTTCATTCTCGATAGGTTAAGCATTTCTTCGAACTGTGACATTGTCTTTTAATCAATTCAAATAAGTTTTGGTTTGTTAATGATGGTAATTTAGTATATTGTACATCTGAATTTGTTTACTTAGAAATAATTTAATATAATAGTCACCAATAATTATTATAAAAAAAAAATATTTCTCGGCACCAATATTGTTAGCAAATATCTTTCTATTTCACAAATCTTATCATTTTTATTTATTTCAGTGTCTCATTTGATTGAAAATATATTTTTTCTTTATTAAATTTTGCCCAATAACAGAAATAAAAATATCTTGAGAGGAGCAAAATTGATAAAGATTAACTGTTAATTAAAAAAATGATTCAATCTAATCAAACCATAGCAGAAAAAGTACGATCATTTATTTCACTTGTATTTTCTTCCAAAATCAGAAGAATAATAATGCTACTTATGGAAAAAACAATGAAGCAGGATAATTTTCAAAAGTAAAATAAGATAAAAAAATATGACTAATATATATTATAAGAGTTATACGACTGATAGGTCAAGTCCTAATCTAATTTTCATTTGAACAAAAAGATGAAGAAACAAAATAAAATTTTTCGTCTTGGGAAAAAGTGAGAAAACTGACTGTTTTCCTTACTTTTAACTTAATTCCTTTACTTGAAGATGTGGGTGCGGGAGTGTGGGTGAGAGTGAGGCTGGTTGTGGGTGAATGTACCTCACGGAAGAAATTTTTGAATAGAACCGTGGTATTTGTCGAAAAAAATCGTGGCTTCCAAAAACGGTGAAAGTCGGACCATTTATTAGATTTTTAGAAACCAGTCAACACCGCAGTGCAGGAATACCGCAATGAGCATATAGAAAACCGCGGTGTGAGTTAATTTTTTCTCACTTTAACCGTGGTTATGAGAATTAGGAATGCACCAAATCCAGTCAAACCCAAATCCTAGGTTTGACTGGATGGGTGTGGGTGTGTAGGTGTGGGTATGGGTGTTTGGGTGTGGGTGGGTGTTTTGGTGTGGGTGTGCGGATGTGGGTGTGCGTGTGGGTGCGGATCTGGTCTTCACTCATACCTACACTCACATCCACACACCCACACCCTTAATCTGCGTTGTTAGGCGTCTATATGCAATCAATTAGTCTGTGTATTAAGATGTCGATGAATTGATATTTTCTATAATATTCAATATATATCAATGTTTATTGTACAAACTATTGACTTTTTTATTTGTCTTCTCGTTTGGTTTTTTCTCGGTGTTAACTATGCATCAGTCAAATGTAAATATTAATTATTCAAATCTCTTCAACATTGCTCGCGATACTATCCATACATTAGAGAGTTTTATTAAAGAAAATACTTTTGTTTTTTGTTTAATAACTTTTTAGATATTTTAGAAATTAGAAATTAAATTTGAAGAGAATGAATAAAAGATTTCATCAGAATAGCAAGAATATATGAATCGATTATTTTCATTAAAGAAGTAATGATCGATAAGTTTTAATCAATTATGAGTAAATAAAAGAAATTATTTCTCTAAAACGTTGGTTTCCGTAAATGAATTTTGGTTTTTTTATTTTAGATGAACGTTATTTTAATTTTTTTTAAATTTTAGACAATGTCAAACATTTCAATCGCATTTCTTGGATTGACTTCTAGAAGTCAGGGGTATAAATAGGGGGCGCGTGAAGCTTAACGGCTCCTGCTTCTGAAAATTTGTTTTTTTTTGTTTGAACACCAAAACAGGAGAAAAAGATATTACGATTTCTCTGCTTTTGCGACTCTGGGATAGAAAGGGTTACGCTCTTCCGTTCTCGGAGCTGACTCGCATTTCCTGCTAGAAGTCGCTTCAATATTCATTGAAACCGTGAATTTGTAAAATGGTGCATGAAAAAAAAAGAGCAGCAGCAAACGATTCGTAACTTTGTATTCACATTTATGTGTGTCAGCTTCTCCTTTTTTTTGTGCAATACAGAAAAAACCACCTAATATCTACCATTACCTGAAGAAAACATTAAGATGATAAACAAACGAAGATATAAAGACGTGTGACGAAGAAAAAATGTCGTTTTTATTTTAACTCTACATGTAAAGTATATCTCACGACATGTTTTCACTTCTTCAGCTTGTTCTACTTATCTTTACAACACTTCTCTTTCACATTAGCCTCACTAATCCAAATCGCAGCTCTACCAATGATTATGTTCCAGATGAAGGTGCTTTGCTAACATTTACAGTGTTCTTTGGACCAAAAATTGGCAAACTTCTCATATGGATTTCCACGTTATATCAAGTATTATATCTATACCTTCAAGCCGCTCCATCAGCTTCAATTTCAACATTATTTCCGAAAGTATCAATGTTTATCAACGTCCTACCTCTTACACCTGTTTCAGTGCTTGGATATATCTTTATGATTGTTGGCGGCTTGGGAAGAATTTGGTGTTATAGGACTCTAGGAGTGTTTTTTACTTTTCAACTTACTATTCGTAGTTCTCATAAGCTAATTAAGACTGGTCCATATGCTTATGTACGCCACCCATCGTATACGTTTGTCTTTATATCGTCAATTGGACTGATTCTTGTTCATCAACGCTTGGCTAATTTTTTTTCGGATACGAGATGGATACAGATTCTGTTTGGTCCTGTAGGATTTTTAGTATGTTGTATTATAGTGATACTGATTTTAACAAGACGAGTATTGCGTGAAGAAGAAGAATTATCGAAAAAGTTTGGCAAAGAATGGACTGAGTATGCATCGAAGACTAAAAGATTTATACCCAAAATACTCTAATCAACATGCATTTATCTATACAGCTATATTGCGAAAGATAGATTTTATGAACAGAACTAACAATTCGGTTTTTTTTGTAATTATTGTAGGAGACAATCGAATATTTTTAGTTTTCTTAATAATATAATAAAGACAACTACAATCCTCTTTTAAAGATAGAAAATGTCGGAAAACTTTTGCCATACTTAGTACCTCTGATGATAGTTTCGTGAATACATACAATATATTAATTCGCTGTTTAGATATTCGTTATAGCTGATCTTACTGTTTCAAAAACTTGGGATGATGGATCAGTGCTTACGTCGAATAATAAAGACGAATATGACCGAATTAGTCAAAATGATAGCAACATCGAATGTTTTGCAAATATCTCAGTATAGATAGGGTCTGAGTGGTGTGGGTGTGGGCGCAGCGAAGAGGCACACACACCCCACATCCACACCCACACCGCACCCACACCCACACCCCATTCACACCTACACCCCACACCCCACACCCCATCCACATCCACACCCACACCCCAAGAAATACAAGAAATTTTGGTAATTTTCATAATTACTAAGAAATTTTAGTAATTACCAAAAATTCTTCTACTTCTTGGGGTAGGGCTCCTTAAATTCATATCTATCTCATCGTATCTATATGATAGGTAATAAAGAAATTATAGAAATTTTCGTAATTACTAAAATTTCAAGGTAATTACCGAGATTACCAAAAATTCTTTTACTACTTGGTGGTAGGTTCTTTAAATCTATATGTATCTTATTATATCTATACGAAATAATTTGGGAATTATAGAAATTTCTTGGTAACTTCATTCGCATGTGCTCGTATTTTCCGTAATTACTGATAAATATACTTTTGGGCATTTGATATTTATGGAAATGATCTGCTAATTTCGTTGTGTAGTATGAGTATTGACCGAAATCTTCGGGAAATTTCGTTATTTTGGTTTATGGTTGTTTTTTGAATGCTGTTGCGGTAGTTTCTGATATTCTCTGAAAATTGCATTTTGTATGGTTGCAGTTTTCAGAAATATGAATATTTGGCAGGAAATTTTCCTTGTTTTTGGAACTCTGTCCACTGATGGGACTCGAAAGAAAATGATAGTGCAAAAGAATTTAAAAGTAAAATTTTCTAGTATAATATAAATATACTGAATGATTTTTCTAATTCGTTTTTTCCTAATAGTAGATAGTGATGAAACGCAAAGAGAAAAAGAAATAGCTGGTGATTATTGGCGGTATACATTGAAACATGAAAAGGAAAATCGAATCGTAGCTGCACTGCAAAATATTGAATAAAATCAAGATTAATATTTCGTTTCCATTTTTAATTTATTTAAATTCAATTTTCTTTTTAAGGACTTCATAATTTGCCAGAACAAATACATAATACTAATCAAATATAAGTGAATTTTGTTTGACGTATTTTGTTAGTTAGTGATTATATTTTAGAGAATTCTGGTTATCAATGATTTTCATTTGGTGCTGCTACTACTAGAGAGTATTGTTTTTTTTTTGTAATTAATAAACAAGATACCATGATGTAAACAATTATTGTACAATGTAAGTTTTATATATGAACTTCCGAAATATACGATTGAAGCTTTACAACCAATTGAGGGTGTGGGTGTGGGGTGTGGTTTGAATGTGGTTGCGGGTGTGGGTGTCGGTATGTGCAGGTGGATGTGATGTGTAATTCATGCGTATAACCATCGCACCCACACCCACAGTCGCGCTCGTATCTACTAGTTCGATGAAGTTTCTCTTTCAAATTTTCATTGTCTAAAAGGTTAGATTTATGTAATTTATTTATGATCTTTGGATCGTTTGAATAATTACTTAGTCAAAAATACCTGATAAGACTCTTCAGCAAGGTCAAAACGCATCATAGTTTGCTCGGAACATCCACACTCTCAAGATTCTCAAATTAGTTATCTAATACTTGATCAAGTCTGTTTCTTGAACTCAACAGAAGTTTTCGAGATATCTGCTGTACAAACTGCGGCATCTAGGGAGACACAATGCACGATGCGAATACGATTTCATATATACATGAATGTAGTGACGCGTTAAAGAATACTATAAAAGTCCAGAAATAGAACAGTATAAAAAATATTTCAACATGCACTAAAGTGATGATATAGAAAATCAACAGGATAAATTGTTCCTACATTACAATTTCATTATTTACAAGTCTAGTCAAGTGAAATCCATCAGAAATTATAGTTTGTTTTTAGGAGAATCCAGCCTTAAATAAAATTCGGCTTGGTTTAGTAGCTCTTCCAAAGTCATAATTCTGAGATGAAGAAGCTTTGTTATGTCTAATCGAAGCGTTCGGTCGAATAAATTGAAAAATGAAGGATCGAATAGGATTATGTTGCTGCTGATTTGAAGTTACAGACGGTGAATCTTTCACTTTTACGTAACGAACTGTTGCATGCACAGGTACAGGAGGGAGTTCAATGCTTGAGGAAAGGCTAGTGGATGGTTCCGACTTTTCAATTTCTTGCGAAGAATAATTTCTTCCGTAAGGAACGATTATTTGACGACGAATACCATCGGAACTACAACAATTATTATCATTATTAGTGTTATTATGAAGAGAATCGACTTGAGCGATTCGAAGAGGTTTAAATCGTTCGTTGTGAAAAACCAGTCGTGCAGTAGAATCAAACACTTGTGAGCGAATGGTTGGAGATCCTTCAAGAAGACGATCAGTTGGTTTCTGTCTGGAAGTTTCAGCTGTACGATCAACTGAATCGTCAACGAACAAAAAGAAGTCAGTGTAATAAATTGATTGTCGTGCTAGTTTGTTTAAAGCAGCAGAAACACAGGTTAACAGATTGCAATGTTTGCCCTCGCAAAACTTAATGGAGTTGATAAGATCTAAATTCTCTTGAGTAATGACTTCGACAGTTTTGCAGAATGGTATAAGTGGAGGTTGTGTAAGTTCCATATTGCACGTATTTATTTCAATTATGTCCGATGAGTGAGCGTTTTTTACAACTATTTTTATAAGTTGAATAATAGAGGCTTTCATATTTTTGATTCTTTCTACTGTTTGGTGCACTTTGCTACGACTGATATTCGTAACAATTAGAATGAATGTACCACGGCGCCGCATCGTCGGAGAGTTGCAATTCGTATGTAGTGGGCGAACAATATCAGATTTTTCCGACGGCATAGAACATGTTAATCTATGTATAGGCTAAAACGGAAAATTTTCACTAATTATCGATTGTTTGTTCATAAAGAATTCAACTTTCCTACTGTGTTTGTAGAAAACTGCAATTTCGCAATATTCTACAAAGTATCGATAATAACTGTTGAAATAGTTACTTAGTTTTTTAAAGGTAAGAATCTCATTACAGAGTCTTTAACGTTTGGTGTCAGTAGTTTAAATATAAAATATGGAAGATATTTAAATAGATGTCATTTTGTAACTCATTATTTGTTAAACTGTATTGGGCAATTCTAAGAGTTTTACAGATTATTTTATCCATCTACTTACGTGTCTATCGTCCGAAAATAACGGTATTACATGATCAGGATATGTAATATTCTTTGTGTCAGTGTACCACCACAGAATAGTGATTGCCTTTGCTATGTTTTCAGTGCTACGATTTGGATTATCAGAAGGATAGAATACTCGGTTAAGTAGTTTGTATGTATGAGTAGGATTTTCATTGAGCTCTTGTGTTGAAGGGATTGGATATACAGATCGAATGGGTATATTAATAACTTTAGCCAATCTCGTTCAACTATCCTACACAATTAGAAGTGAAAACTGGAATATAGTAGTATCTCCGAATGTCACATAATAAGTGAAAGTTTCTCTAGAGAGATCAAAGTGAGCAATGTGATAATATTGGGCGCGTCTATCTGCAAAAGAGAGAGTAGTAATTAATAATTATTGTTTATTTTCTCTCCAGATAAATAAAATCTAGTGACGTACTCGATCTCTCTCGTACACAAAGTTCGACCAATGTTTAATATCTGCCTCGTCTGGATATAATAATGGTTCCAGAATCTCTTCGTAATCGTTTACATAACTTCTTAAATTCGAAACTGCATCGAGTAAGCATCGAAGTCTTAGTTCATTTATGTTTGCATCCAGTGGAAGTCCAAGTAATGATGCCACAGCCCGAAATAAAACGCTACCATCATTGACTATCTTTACGGGTTTTAAGGATTTTAAATCAGCATTAGGATCATTGTCGGGTAGAAGATCCAGATAAAGTTTGGCCGTTGTAGTACAGATTTTATGTTTGGTGGAGTCGAATTTTATTGGAAAATAAAGTGGTTTGGAATACTTACATAG
>CAJNOL010002792.1:5036-18797 GCA_905250125.1 Rotaria sordida | reverse complement strand
AAAGTATGATCAAATAGCATAGAAAAATAGACCTTTCTTTTCTCTATCAGACTGTATAGAAAAAAAGTTTCGCCGAGCTTTCTATAAGGAATTGATATACCTCCACCATTACTTTTGGAATGACCTAACTATTTATAAAAAGACAAATGAATTTTAAATAGACAGAGGGAATAATAGTACAAATACGGAAGGATTTTATTTTTCTACCTTTTTTTAACTTGAGATTTTCTCCATGTTACTCACTTAAGTGAAACTGATTGTAATAATATATAACAGGTCAGTGGTGTGTTCGTAGAGTTGGATTACCTTGTCGGTCAGATTCAAACGGATCAAAAGAAACAAAACCATAACAAAGTCGATGAAGCACTTCCGTTTAGTACTTTCCATATGAGTGCTACTCAAGAACAATCAACTACTGATATGAATGGTCAATTTGTTCACTCACAATTACTGATCGATTGTTTGCTCCGAATGAAATCAACGCCATCAATAAAGAACGAACTAATTGATATCTGCAAAGAAGAATATAAAGGAAACAAAGCTGAACTAGAAGTTCTTCGCGAGTTTAAACAGAATTATTCGTCTGATCATGCTGTATGGTGGTATACGAAAGATTCGTTTGTTTACAGATTATTGAACAAAGCACTACGAGTACAAAATATTGATCTACTTTTCCTTTTTCGATTCTTGATTCGTGACCTTCACCAGCAACTTGAAGAAAATCAATGTACATCTCGCGTTTGTGTTTATCGATGTCAGTTGATGTCAAATGATGAATTAAAAGTATTGAAAGATTCCATTGGACAACTAGTATCTATTAATTCCTTTCTTTCCACGAGTATTCATAAACAGCACGCACTTCAATTTCTTGGCAGATTCTCTAATTCAGATAGTGTCGAACAAGTTTTATTCAAAATTAAAGCTGATTATGGTTTGTCAGGTGTCAAACCATTTGCTAATATCCGTTCGCTTAGTTATTTTCCTGAAGAAGAAGAAGTACTCTTTATGTTGGGCTCAATTTTTCGACTAGTTGATATTAGTCAAGACAACAATCTGATTCGGACAATTGAATTAAAACTATGCAGTGACAATGATAACGATTTGAAATCAGTTATTGATCAAATGAAGAAAGAGGAGAAAGAAATTGGTCCAGAGACAAGTCTACTTTCATTCGGTAATATACTACTAAACATGAATTAATATAATAGTGCTGAGAAGTATTTTCTACGTTTTCTCAACGAACAGACGAAGGATTATTCAGCGATTGCCCGCTGTTACTATTCACTCGGTAATCTGGCTACAAATACATACAACTTGGATTCTAGTCTAACCTGGCACCATAAATCTCTTGAAATCAAGCGAAAAAATTTGAAATCCGATGATCCTGAATTAGCCGAAAGCTATACTAGCATTGGTATAATTTATCGAAAAAAACGTGAGTTTACAGAAGCACTAAAATGGTTCGAAAAGGCATTACAAATTATCCATCGAGTTTATGGTGTTGAACATCCGGAAGTATCTAAATGTTTGAATAGTATCGGATATGTGTTCTTGCGCATGAAGAGCTATTCAGATGCAAAGGACCATTTTCAAAAAGCGCTAGCCATTAATAAGAAGTATTTCACCGCATATCATCCAGAGACAGGTGTATCACACAGTTCGATGGCTGATGCACAACGAGGTCTTAAAAATTACGAAGAAGCGTTGAAACATGCTGATCTTGCTCTAGAAATTTTCCAGAAATCGTTACCTCAAAAACATTATAAAACTGCATGGGTTATTGAAATTATGGGTAATGTTTATGAAGCTAGGAAAGAATTAAATAAAGCGTTGGATTATTATAAGAAAGCTGCTAGTATCTATTGTGAAGTATTAGATTCTAAGCATTATTATGTTACTTCAATTACAGAGTGCATCAAGCGAGTTTCATCACAAATAAAATGAATCAAGCTTTTTGTGAATTGTAACTTTTCACGACCACATCTGAAGCCATACTTTAAAAAGACACCATTTACAAATGAACTGTGCTTCTTATAGCTTCACTGAAAATAAATTTTTAATATGAAAAGAAATATTTTTGGCTTTTGATCATTTGCATTACATAAAGAAAAGTATTCCCTAAGTATTGTTCATTGTTACACTTTTCTCTATGAAAGGGGTGTGGGTGTGGATGTGAGTGAGGCGTGATTGTGAGGGTTGATCCGCTTTTTTCACCCACACTCACGCGCACGCACACCCACACTTACTCTGTTGAAAATGATTTTACATTTTAGAAAAACAAATTTCATTTGAATATTTCATCGATTATTATTTGTCAATAATAACTGTCGACATAGATTTTTTCATCTAAATATATTTCATTGTTTTTCTTTCAAATCTTTTCAAAAAAAGAAAAAAAACCAGATTGAATCATCAAATGTCGTTTTGAAGAATGATGATTTTATTATTCGATTGAAAAGAGAAAACATCTTTATTCTTCCATGATATATAATTTCTGAAGAAAGACAATTTAATGTCGTGATAATGAATGATTTGTATCATCTATGAATAATATCGATTAATCATTGATAAAATTATTTTCTCCGTTCGATATGTCCATATCTTTTTGTTGTTTTCTGAAACTTCTTTATTCCATTTGTGAAATATTTTGTTGAAGAAAATGAATCATTTCTGATAGTTTTTTCTCATTACATATAAAGAAATTTTGTTTTGTGAACATGATTATCGAAGATAACTGTGAACAACATAACTTTGTTATAGATCAATTCAATATTTATTTTTCGATACAACGTCACAAATATTTGTTTATTTTATTTATGATGGAAATGTAAAAAATGAAGAGATGAAATCTATTTTGATCAACATTCGATAGTTTCAAGAGAATCAAAATGACAAGATTGACAAGATTTTATATATCTAAGATATGAATAATTCTTCATAGTTTCCAATAAATGATGATCATCATTTATTGGAAATGTCTCTCCATTTATTCTCTATAAGCAAATTTTCGATAAATTCTAGAATAACACAATTGAAGTTAACTTGACAAAAACTAATTATTCATAATGAATATTAACACGAAGATAATCCAGAACACAGAGTATATCTTCAGAAAAAAATAATAAACATCTCGCATAATAGAACAACTCCAGCGAACGTCCGATACTTTTCATATTGCAGAAAGAAAGGTAAGAGTAGAAAAGTTATTGTTATCAACAAAGAATTGCTATTGGAAATGTTGTTTATTATAAAAGATCAAGGACTTTTTTTTGGAAATAAATGTGCTTGAAGATGAACATTAGTGAAAGTTTGACAAGTCAGCGTATCAGAGAAAATAAATAAGAATGAAATTGATCTATTAGATATGATGATCTAGATAAGAATGACAATTCATTATAAATACCTCATATGAACAGATTCATCAAGTATATTCCTTATTTCTTTTATGAAAAAATATTAATCATAATTGTTATTTGTTATTCATTTTCAATGTTGCAAATTCGATTTTTAACTCTTTTAATTTTCCGTGTTGATGTCACATCAAACTCATTTATCGTGTTGAATGATTTTCACTTACGTTTCTCATAAATTGATCTAGTCCTTTGGATGAGTTTCACTTTCATTGATCAGATAACTGTTCATCCAGACTTTTTTCTTTAGAAGATGATAATAAATATTTGATATTTAGTCAAAATCATTACAAAATCTTTTCTTTAGAATATGAATTTGACAAATTCTTTTTCGTTTTCTCTAGAGAATTATTTTTCTTACTTTGATTAAATGTTCAAAGAGTTGTAATAGGCCCGAAATATTTACACTAATTTGGTCTGGTTGGTTCAAAAGAACGTTTCAGATCGGTAAAAACAGGTAAACACTGATCAGTTTGCTAAGTCATTTACTGCCAGTTAAGAAGCTTTTAATAATTTGCCAGAGGAAAACTGATGTGACAGCCGTTCACATCTGTAAGTGTTTTAAAGATGAATATAAAATGTTTCTCTCGTAAAAAAAAGCTATGTACATAACACTATCTTGATGACATAGTGAAGGTGAGAGTGTAGATCGGAATGATTCTTATTATATTCACATACTCACCACACCCTTCAACAAAAGAATTTTTATCTCTAGAAATCTAAGTCAAAATCAATCAGCTTAATTACATAGTTATCAATCAATTTCTCTGATTCAATTCGAGTCTTCAATACTTGAGGCATAGATTTCGATGTATTTTTTGTACACATTGAACAGAAAATGTTGAATATTGGTTTATAGTTTTTAATAATATAAATCGCATGACCGATACAAGATATTATTTACATGTGTCACTTGTCAAATGTTTCATTGAAAAACATAAAGCAACAAGTAGTTTGAGATGAGATTGATAAATATCTTTGTTGAATAGTCATAGTTGTATTAGTATTTATATTAAATGTCAATCGAAATGTTTGACTTTGTTGAATCGAAACAGAATTTGTTTCATCGATTAATTGACAGATAAATGTCAATATATGAATATTAGGCGTAAAAGATGAAAATTTTATTAATTATTCAATGATTCCGATCTTTTTTGATTTTTTCAGTAAACTTATAGTTTATTTTCGTTAGAATATTCGCTGTTGATAATCTTCTTTGCTCATGTGATTTTTTTTCAGTTTTCTTTTAATATTTGAACGAGAGAGCCAATATAAAAATCGTTTAGAAATGCACTCAGTCAGACAAATAACAACAGAAACCTCGTAAAAACATATCGAAGCTTTAAGAAAATAAAATCTATACTTTTGATTATTTTGATTTTTAAATTTTTTTTTAAATTTTTTATAGTAAATAATACCTTAGAGGAGGAAGCGAAAATTCCATACCTTTATATAACTTGAATGCTAGTCTATATGACTGAATAACTCTTTCAATTTTCAATCATCGAACGGAAATCACCTATCACCTATGCTTTATTTTGTATAAACGGCATAATTGTTCTTTTACTAGCAGAAAATATAAAACGAATCGAAAAATAAGATGATTTATAGAATAATTATTAATGTGTAGCTTTATTATGCTCACTGCTAATATATGTCAATCTTTTATATAATCATGGAATTCATTTCTGTTAATTATGCTTTTTTTTATTGTAAACCAATATTAAAACTAATTTTATCGAACAGGGTGTGGGGTGTGGGTGTGACTAAAGAGAAGAATAACATCCACACCCCACACCCTGGTTGGATATAATTCATCAAGTTGCATAAGAAAAAACCGCTTTGAAATTAACAAAGGGTGTGGATGTGGATATGGATGTTATCTCTTCATCTACATTCAGATCAGAGGTAGGAGTCACCCACGCACCACACACATCCCACCCGATATTCCTTTGAATTCATTTTGCTACTTGATTCTACAGTTCTCAAATGATGTTCGAGATATGACATCTACTCTCAGAAGCTTGTATAAATTCAATCTAAAAGTGATTCAGAAACTTGTTTTAATAACTCTCTTGATTGTTTTAATTAACAAAAAGCATTTGTATGGCCTTTTTTATTTAATTTGTTTCAATTGAAACCGAAATGAATAGACGTTCTCTTTCTTCCATGTAATGAAAAATAGCAAGAAATAGAACAGGCAAAAAAATGTTATTTGTACATAAATTTGAAATGAGTTTCTATTTCTTAATTTATTTTTGTCTTTCCAGGGCAACGATCACCAATAAGTTTCTATATGACGAAATGTATATTAAATCAAGTAATACTATTTTCTTCGTCGTAATTTATTCACGAATAATCTATAATATATATTCACATGTGAAAGAAACCTATTAAAATAAAATAATTAAAAAAAGGGTGTGGGTGTGGGTGTGAATAAACAGGGAAATAACACCCAAACCCTATCACTATATGCTGATGATTGATCTTATGGTCAAAATGAAACATCTCGAAAAAGGGCTACTTCTCACTACATTAACAAAAAACAAAGTTTGAAAAAGTTTCTTATTTTGTGTCTATTTCAGCGTGTATAATACATAAAAGCTTGATTTTCTTTTTGATGTCACATCGTCGAAGGTTCTACAAAATCTACATAAGGAAATCGCTATTAATTCTCTCATAATGGGAAAAGTTGACTTCAATTATGTACGACAAGTTATTGATGTATTTCTTCGCAGAATTTATTCGATTGAAACACATAATGATCAACTGATTATCGATCAACATTCTTGATAGTTATGTGATTTCATTGTAGCTTTCACACATTCTCTGATCTTGTTATGGGCTTTTGTTTTGAAATAAATAGTCAATTTCTAAAGCATTTGTAACATTTCTGTCATATTCGGTGTAGCGAGAAAGAGTAACATTGCGTAAATCATCATTTTTAACTAGTTAAAAGAATCTATAAGAGAGAATCGGTAGCGATTTCTTTATGTAGATTTTGTAAAGCCTTCGACGATGTGACATCAAAAAGAAAATCAAGCTTTTATGTACTTATTATACACGCTGAAATAGACACAAAATAAAAAACTTTTTTAAGCTTTTTTTCTGTCAATATGGTGTGAAGTGGCCCTTTTTTGAGATGCTTCATTTTGACCATAAGAAAAATCATCAGCATATAGTGATAGGGTTTGGTCCGAGCATTATTTGTAAAACTTTCCACAGCGCATCTTTTAAAAAAAATCAAGATGATACCATTGAGTCTTGGATAAAATATATGCCAAACAAAAAGTGTGCAAACATTTTGGGACACCCGGTATATTTACATCCTGTCTAACTGAACATAATTCTTATAATACGGTAGTAAAACAATAATAATTCTATTATGAATTCTGTTCATTCTAACAGAATTGTTTCAGAATTCTGATCTACTAGCGGTATTGTCGTTCATTACGTGTACTTATTCTCGTAATTAAATCAAAATATCAGAAATCTATCAAAAAACCTTGCTTTTCCATCAGAATTCATCTAAAATTCTGTTTCGCTAATAAGAATATGAAAACACATCTAAATCATTCTTATGTTTCATCTTATAGGAAACCCATACATGCATTCAATACAATCCTACTATAACCATATTGAAAGAATTTCAATTAATGTTTTTTGTTTGATAGAATATTCAAAAACTTCTCAGCTCTAGATATGGAAGAAATATATTTATTGCGCACTATAGATTATTTTTTAGATAATATAGCCCGCACCCTTTCATCTTAGTTGGTGGATCAGGTCAGCAAGGTGAGGATGAGGATATTGCTTCCGAAAACTACGAAATAACAAAATGTTTCTAGTGTATTTTCAAATTTTTGTGTACGGGTCAAAAATGACCCTGGCTGGTAGTACTAGGATTAAGTATACAGTTGAATTGCGAAACAGCACCTCTAATATCTCAAATACCAAGTGTTTTGATTTTGATTCATGCTTAATAATGATAATGATGGCTTCTTTCATTGCTATGTACAACTTTTTTCAAACGAACTCATATAATTATTCCTCTACGAAGGATGAAATCGCGATAACGATAGTTTTTCTCAGTTCTTATTCTTACTCTCAAATTTAATCGACCAAGGTTAATTCAAAATGAGATAAAAGGACAAAGAGAATAATAATTGCCTGCAATAAATTTCAAATGCAATAAAAGTAGAAATCATAAACTATGCTTTACACATACTCTTTATAACCGACTGCCCTCGAGCGATTATGTGAATAAAAGCAACAAATGTCAAAGAAGCAAGCAAACGGTGAATCCACATTTTTTTCTGCATCCAAAGTATCACCATTGACTGAAAGTAAGTATGATCAGCGGAAATCGATCGTAATTCATTGAGTTGATTTCCTTGAAATTCATTGTATATTTTCTAGGTCAACAACGAGCACCATGTCGATTGGATTGGGCTGAATCATCTTGGACAAGATGGATACAGATACCATTATTTTTGTGGGTGTCACCCATTCTCTCATTGGCTAATAAACGTAATCTTATTGAAAATGATCTTAATGATCTTTCTATCGACGATAAATGTTCAGTCGTGTTGAACAGAGTAAATCAGTATAATTCTAAATGGCCAGGTACATGGCATGTGTTCAGGGGAATATTTTATAAAGACTTTATACCGAGTATATTGCTTGTTTTTCCATTCTCACTAGCTCGTATATCACAGCCATTGCTTATTCGTGAACTGACTCTTTACATTAAAGATCAATCAGGATTACCTGCTTATTCTGGTTATCTATATGCTACTAGTCTTTGTATTGCTGTAATTCTACAAGCAACCTGTCTACAACAGATTATCTTTCGAAATACACGCGTAGGAACGCGAATTCGCAATGCATTATCAACTATTATTTATCAGTACTTGTTAACTATTAATACTGCAGCTCTTCACAAGACTACTGCTGCTCAGACGATTAATTTAGTATCAAATGATGCCAATAAATTTGCAGAATTAAGTATTTTTATTCATGCTTTAGTGATGGTACCTCTGGAAGTTTTTGTAATATTTGGTCTCATGTGGTGGAACATCGGCCTACCGACTTTATTCGGTTATGCAGTGCTGATTTTAATAATACCAATACAGTTCATTTTCAGTAGACAATTTAGCAAATACAGAAAAGCTACAATGACATGTACGGATAAGCGTGTGCAAACGGTCAATGAACTTGTTAACGGATGTCAAATTATTAAAATGTACAATTGGGAAAAAGCCATGGAGCATCGAGTACGTGAAACACGTCAGCTTGAGCTTTCAAACATTCGTAAAGCGAGCAGTTTGAGAGCTCTTAACGTTGCTATATCTTTCGTAACAATACCTTTGGTTTCTCTTGCTACATTCGGAGGTAGTTGGCTCATGGGACACACTTTATTGCCAGAAAATATTTTCTCAACATTAGCCTTCTTTACCATGGTCCGACTTCCATTAACAATCACGATGCCAAATTTCATTGAAAAATTGAGTGAAGCTCGCATTTCCGCAAGACGAATCGATCAATTTATGCAACTCGATATGTTGTTGAACAAACGTGAAAAAGTGAAAAACAAAAATGAAGATCATACAATCATAATGGAAGATGCATCATTTTCTTGGAAAGATACTCCGTCTTTATTTTCACTCAATCTCAAAATCAAGAAGGGTAATTTGGTTGGAGTGAAAGGTGCCATTGGTTCTGGCAAGTCAACCTTACTAGCTGCTATTCTCGGTGAAATCAATCTTATCAATGGAAAGCTACAACTGCAAACTAATTCGATTTCTTATGCTCCACAATCGGCATGGATATTTGCTGATACTATTCGAGGCAATATTCTTCTTGGCAAACCAATGGATGAAGAACGTTATAAGAATGTCATAAAGGCATGTTGTCTTGATATTGATCTACAAAATTTTGGTGAGGTCGGTGATTTATTGATGATTGGCGACAAAGGTGTTAATTTGAGCGGAGGACAAAAGGCTCGAATATCGCTCGCTCGTGCACTTTACGCTGATGCTGACTTATATTTACTTGATGATCCACTTGCTGCTGTTGATCCCAAGGTGGCAAAAAGTATTTTTGATCAATCCATCGGCCCACAAAGTTTCCTTCATGGAAAGACTCGAATATTAGTGACACATCAGACACATTTTTTAGTTGAATCTGATCAAATGCTTCTTATGACCAATGGTCATATCGATGAATTACATATTGAACAACAATCTGCAATTGAGTCATCGAATGAAACATCGGAAACAGATTCATCTAATGATAAGGAAACAGATTTTGTACTGAATACTAGTATAACAGATATTAACTCGATTGTAAAAAGTGAAACGTCAGTTGAAGGTTCCATCAATTGGAATGTTTGGATAAAACTATTTACTTCACCACCGTTACGTTGGTATGGTTTTTTACTTATGATTATTTTAATGTTCGGTAATGAAGCTTTGTATGACTATGCAAATAATTGGCTCGCTCTGTGGTCTAGTAAAAATAAAAGCGAACAACGATCATCATTTTATATTTATGTTTATCTTGGAGTTATATTTTCTATATTGATCGTTGCACTAATTCGTGTCGGATACGTCATCTATATTATGTTGTGTGGTGCGACCTATTTTCATAATCGAATGCTCAAAGGTATTTTGTACACATCGTTACGTTTCTTTGAAAATAATCCAAGTGGACGAATATTGAATCGAGCAAGTAAAGATCAACAAGTAATCGATGAATTATTACCTCTAGCTTTAATTGATACTATGCAATATCTATTAATGACTCTTGGTTCTATTGTAATTATTGGAATAACCAATCCATGGGTGCTTCTCATTCTTGTTCCTTTGATTCCGACAATTTTGTGGCTTCGTCGGTTTTACATGCGTTCGAGTCGTCAACTCAAACGACTCGAAAGTGTAACACGTAGTCCCATTTATACATTGTTTTCAACGTCATTAGACGGACTTACTAGTATTCGAGCGTTTGATGTTCAAGGTGATTTTTTGAAAATGTTCATCGAAAGAATTGATGCAAATTCACGAGCTTACTTCATTCTCTCTGCCACTGCGCATTGGTTCGGCTTACGACTTGATATTATGGCATCGTTGCTCACATTGGCTACTGCAATTCTTGCAGTGGCGTTACGTCATCAAATCGATCCGTCGACAGCAGCACTTAGTATAAGCTATTGCATTACTTTAACAGGTCTTTTTCAATGGGCGGTACGACAATCAGCTGAAGCAGAAAATTTTATGACCAGTGCAGAACGCATTTATGAATATGGCCAATTAGTACGTGAGAGTCATCAAAATAATAACGATAGCAATGTTCTCATTCAACCAGACAATGATTGGCCTTCTCGTGGTATTATCGAATTTAAAGATTACACTTTTCGCTATCGACCAGAACTTGATCCTGTACTAAAAAATCTCAATATACGGATTGAATCCCAGGAAAAGATTGGAGTTATTGGTCGAACAGGTATGTATTACTTCAGTTTAAAATGTGAAGTATTGAAATGTATGATTACTTTGTTGTATTTTGTCTAGGTGCTGGAAAGTCATCACTTATTCAAGCTCTCTTTCGACTTGTCGATCAATCAGCAATCAATGGAACTATACTGATCGATGGCATTGATATTGGACGTCTTTCACTCAATTATCTTCGTTCTCATCTTAGTGTTATTCCACAAGTACCGATCCTCTTCTGTGGTACCCTTCGATACAATGTAGATCCATTCGAGCAATTCTCAGATGAAGAATGTTTTGCAGTACTTGAAGCTGTTCAACTTAAAAAATTGATACGAAATCATCCTGATGGACTCCATCTTTTGGTAGCTGAATCGGGAACTAATTTGAGTGCTGGTGAACGTCAACTGATTTGTGTAGCTCGAGCCATTCTAAAGAGGAGCAAAATATTGCTGATTGATGAAGCTACTGCACATGTTGACCATGCAACTGATGCGATGATTCAAGAAGTGATTGCTGACAAGTTTCGTGATCGCACGATATTGACGATTGCACATCGATTGAACACTGTTGCTAATAGTGATCGGATTCTTATGTTACAACAAGGAGAGGTTGCCTACTTTGATGTGCCTAGTGAAACTAATCTGATGTAATACTATTTGAAAGTGTACGAGTAAAATCAACTAACTATATCAATAGTTGATATGCTTGGTTAAATATAAAAGGCTCAATAAAAAGGATTACAAGACTGGAACAGGAATCGAATTTTCATATACTTAGGTGT
Source organism: Rotaria sordida (assembly GCA_905250125.1). Lineage (NCBI taxonomy): Eukaryota > Metazoa > Rotifera > Eurotatoria > Philodinida > Philodinidae > Rotaria > Rotaria sordida. Next base: position 7,113 of record CAJNOL010002792.1, on the reverse strand, counting down.
ATTCAAAAGTAATGTCGAAAGTATCTTATTTTCTTATAAAAGAGTCAGAGTATTATACTAATAAAATTTCGAGCAGAATTATCTTTGTATGAAACTTAACTTTAGTAATATGTGATATTATCGTCCATTTCTATACAATTTCTGGTTTTTCTTTGTTCTTTCTTTCTGTTTTCTTTCTTCTTTTTTTCTCTCGTCTCTTCTGTCGCCTAGCTGTCCATCATATTCCATTAGTCGCGTGTATATATAGCTTATTCGTATACTTTCGAGAAAATCAAAAGATAAAAGACTGCTTCTAATGGGTACGGAAAACATTCGGTTCTATGTCAAAATGCATACTACACTTAATATTGAAGCAAGAGTTATTTATGAAGAACTATATTCAGTTCATGGTAATAAAGCTCCTTAGAACAGTTGAAAGATGATGTAAACGATTCCGTGAAGGTCATGAAGAACTTGAAAACGAAGCACGACCTAGTAGGCCTATTACTGAAACAACTCCTGAAAATATCGAACAAGTTCGTCCTATTATTGAAGATGGTCCTAGCGTTACAAAAGAAGAAGTGTAAGAGCAAACTAGTTTAAGCTACGGTGCTACTCAGCGGATCGTCACCGACCATTTACAACTTACCAAAATCATTGCTCGTTATTTACCGAAGGAACTTATTGATTTCCAACGGAATGAACGAGTTCGAATATGTCAACAAAATTTAGCAACGTTTAGAGATGGAACATGGCGTTTATGCAATGTGGTGACAGGCGACGAGCCGTGATTTTATCACAAGCAAATTGGTCGAAAGTCATCAAATGCTGCTTGGGTGGCAAAAGGTGATCCTCCCATCCACAATAATTCGTCGTAATAAATTTGGTCCAAAAACGTTATTTTCCATCTTTTTCAAATCAACTGGTTCGCTTCTGATTCATTATGTGGAACGAGGGCAAACTGTCGACCATCAATATAATATCGACAACTGTTTGCAAACTCTTTTAGATGAAATCAGACATCAACGATCCCCATATGGCACAAATCGTATTATACTTCATCAAGACAATGGAAAGCCGCATCTTCATAAGCAGGTGCCTGAGGGTGTGGGTGGTTGTGAATGTGGAGCGTGGGTGTGAGTGTGGGTAGGTTGTATGGGTTGTGGGTCTCATGAAGGAGAAGACCCACACCCACACCCCCACACCCACACCCTTTCCATGGGATCCTTGGAAATCTTGAATTCCTTGGATGCATTGGGATCCTTGGGGATCTTGAATTCCTTGGATGCCTTGGAACCCCTGACTTCCTTGAATTCCTTGGGATCTTTCAATTCCTTGGATGCCTTGAGATCCTTGGATTCCTTGAATTCCTTAGGGTCCTTGGCTTCCTTGGAAACCTTGAATTCCATGGATGCCTTGACTGCCTTGGATTCTTTGGCTTCCTTGAATTCCTTTAGATCCTTGACTTCCTTGAATTCCTTTAGATCCTTGAATTCCTTGGTACTCTTGAATTCCTTGGTACTCTTGAATTCCTTGGGATCCTTGAGTTTCTTCAGATCATTGGCTTCCTTGGGATCATTGGGATCGTTGAAGATCTTGACTTCCTTGAGTTTGTTTATGCCAACTGACGCTGCAATTTCTTAGTGCCCGTACGTGCTAAATAATTTTTGAGTTCAAGAATTTCTCAATACTTCGGAATTCACGGCATTCGGACAGCTCTCAATCATTTACCCGCACTATATATCTCTCATATATTATCAGAAAATAGAAATTAGAGATTTAGCCGTCATATTGCTGAAATTTAGAAATATGTAGTATGGGTTTCTTGTTGCTTTTTCCTGATTTCTCAGAAATCGATAGCGTAAGTAAATATCTGATATCTGCTTTCTGATACTTTTTTAAAATTATACGTACTATATCATGTTTCGTATGTTATATTTGAGAGTAATTTTCAAATTTCCATATTGAAAGTAAATATCTGATATCTGCTTTTTGATGACTTGCTAAAATGATAGGTAGTATATGATGTTTCATATGTTATATTTGAAGACTAATTTTCAAATTTTCATATTGAAAGTAAATATCTGATATCTGCTTT
>CAJNOL010002791.1:20107-31501 GCA_905250125.1 Rotaria sordida | reverse complement strand
TGTATATAATTGACAATTTGTTTTTAATTGAAATTGTAATGCTAAATTAATTGTTCGTTGTAATGCTGAACCCATACCATGAATAAATATTTCTCTATAATTACCATTTGATGATATTAATTTCATACAACGTTCTAATTGTGCTTTAAAATTTGTTTTACGTGTTACATAAATATCATTTGGACGTTTTGAAAATTGTTTATTATTAAGACGTTTAAATATAGTATATTCTTCTGGATCACGATAAAATTTTTCTTCATTCATATCTAAAAATAATTTTCAAAAGAAAATTATGAAATAATACAAAAGACAAAAATATTTTATTTTAAATTTGGTAAAGATGAACCAAAATAAATTTTTAAATCATTTAATGTTGTTCGAACAAGTTTAGCACGAATAGTGTCAGAATTTAAACGTTTATGAGCTCTAAATATAAAAAAAAAACAAATCAGCATTCAATTTTTTTTTCAAAATAAATACAAAAAGAAAAATCTTACTCCCAACGATGACAACCACCCATAGCAAAAAAATAATTATTTCCTGAATTAGGTGCTTCATACCAAAGAACATCAATAGGAGGAATTCGATCAGATTCCATTGTCTAAATACGATTTGAATAATTCTATGAAATAAAATAAATTAATATATATTACTTGAATAGTTTCTATGAGAGATTGAACTTTATTTTCATCAAGTACAGATGGTAATGGACGATTTATATCTTTCATTGGAATATTATGTATTTCATCGATCGATGCTGAATGAATTGATTGTGATTGACTAGATGAACAAGCATTGTTAGTGTGCGACGAACTCATTTTTATTATTGAATAAATGGACGGAAATAATATAGTAGAAAAAAGATTTCGAGAGATGATTTTAGTCAACATTTATTATGAAATATTGGTTATTTGATTAATCAAATCATATTCGATAAGATCATGACTTATCATTGAATAGATCAATGTTGTATATAATCTAGCGACATCTAAGTAGCATATGTTACCAAAATAATTTTTTGAAAGTTCCGTCCCAGATCGAGATGAACGGTTATAGAACGTATTCTGAACACGTCCGATAACGTTTCATCGGTTTAGAACGCGTTCGCATCGTTTGTATTCTCTTTGTAGAGGTCATCACCTAAACTGAATCGAAAAATGATAGCTATAAAGAAATATACACTCTAAAAAATGCCATGCGTCTTGCAAGGCGGTGTATCCGTCTAAAGTCTGGTTTAGACGGGAGACGTGTCTTGATTTCAAACACTTCGATAAATAGATATTGGCACGTGTTATTTTTATTAGACATTTGAATTCAATAAATATCGATACGTCTTGGGCATTATCATGATTGGACATATGATCAGTCATTCAAATGCAAAGAGTTTTTATGTATTCAAAATATAGATCGTGATTAATACTTTTGTATCATACTTCTTTAAACAATTGAGTAAGCGTGGTAGCTCGAGATAATTACTTTTGTTCATTATTCTTTCTCTAAAATCGCTCGATTATCATCAGGTACATATATGTGTAAACTGCGGTGTTTTAGTTTTAGTTGAGTCAATAGTAGACTTTACTTTATAATCAACATTGCTAACTTTTTTTAGATAGGTTTTGTGCATCGTAGTTTATTTCTGAGTTTTTTTGAAATATTTCCAACTAGTTGGACTAAGTAAGTTTATATTCACTGCTTTTAGGTTATATCGTTTTAGTCTATACAGTTTCTTCGGACTTATTGCTTTACATTTACCACTAGAATTTTTATTTACAAATAAATTTATTACATCCAGAAACATTGTTTATATGAAGCATTCATTTTTTATTTTATAACTGTCAATCTTAGTGATGTTCGCATTCTACAGCTGCTGTGGTATTTTCAAACGTTCCCATGTAAAAAAAAAAAGAAAGGGCGCCTAAAAATCAGGTTATACGCTATTATAATGGCACTATTTTATTCTAATTCAAATCAAATTTTTCAGCGTTAAAAGAAAAAATTGATTTTAATCTAATTTTGAGTTGTTTTCTTTATATGGGTTACTATGATTGACGATTAAAAAAGTAGAAAATGGCTATTTTGAATTGTGTTAATTGTTTAATATTCTAATAAATAGCAGAAATATGTAAGTATTCTTTAATCTTCAGTTTACATGTTGTTATATAGGTAAATGAGATTAAATTAATTATAGTTGGAAGTGTTTACCAAGATATTAATAAGTTCAATGTATTTAAAGATTAGGGTTTTTATGAAAAACTTTATTTTGTTATTCATAACAATGCATTTGATCAACATTTAAAGAGATTATCTCAAGTTATTTAGTAGTAAGTCGATTAGAATTCGTAAGTATTATTTTTTTTTAAACTTGTGAAAAATTTGCAGTTTCTCGATATAAATAAATATATACGCTTATATTACTCATTTTATTTCAGGCTTTCGATTTACCTTACTATATTATATTTATTTTTTCTAGATTATGTTAGTATTCCGAAAATATTTTAAACAATTTTGATATTGCTAATCAATATTTCAGTTGCTTAACGAGCTACTAATTCTAGAAATGATTACATTTCGATATGAATAGCGCGTAATAAAAATATTTTCGAATTCAATCTAATATCTTATCAAATAGAATCGACAAAAATTTTAAATTCTTTTTAAAAAATGTTAAGTTACATCTGAAAAAAGAAATTAATGTGAAAATACTTATTTTATAGAAAGATATATATACGACACTTCTCTAGTTGGTGCAGAAGAATCAACCAGAAGGGAGTAAGATACTCGAGTGTCTAAAATTGGCTATCCGTTGACACTTGAAGCTTCTAAATTAGAGATAAATCAATCAATTAGAATCAGCTCAAAGTGGACGAACTGTTTTGTGTATATACTTCATATGTCTTGATTTTTTAGAGTGATATAATAATATTACATATTGAGGTTTTTTCTCGAAAAAAAATATTCGATATTTGAAGTTTATAAATAATATATTATTTATACTGTTAGATAAATTTATTTATATTTTTTCTGATTTTTTGTCGTATAAACAAATATTTTAATGTATGATATGAATCAATTCAATACCATCTTTACATCTTAAAATAATTGGTTTAATTATCTATCATACATTAATTTATGATTTTCTTTTAATATTCATTAAAATTTTTTCTTTATGATTAGAGTGTCAATTGAAAAAAAGATCAAAATGCGACATATAGAAGAAAAATATCAATGAAGTTTAATTTATTAGTTCAAGGACTTCTTTTCTTTTCCCTTCAAACTCATGTGAGGGTTTTTATGTTTTGTTGAGCTCATAGTGATAATGATGAATCGTAGCTTCTACAGCTTGATTACGTTATTTATTATAGGTTTGTTTTTATTTAATGTATTTTTTAAATAAAAGGATATAAAAAATATTTAAGAAAAAAACATATTCAAAACATTTTAGTATATGAAATTTGGCATATTTTATTTATAGGAAAAAAATAATTTTGATTAAACACATGTGGCAACGGAAAAAATTTATTGAGCTAGGAACAACACTGATCTACTAGAACAAAATCTTAGTATAAACAGGAGGACAGGAACAATCTCGTAAGTTATCTGAGAGCCTCTTATTACTTGGTACTAGTTAGAATAAACAAAAACAATTTCATAAAATAATTGTCTTGGTAGTGGTTACTAAACACTGATGGTAAGATTCTCTGAAATTTGATAGAAAGAAAAATGTCGAAATTGAAAAAAATAAAATTGTTCAAAGATATGCTTTCCAAATATTATTCATAAAGATGTCATCGCAAGTTTATTTTAATTAACTTGTTCAATTGACTTATCGAAAATTTTTTGCTTATCTTTTATCTTTTTCTTGTTTAAAGATATCTCTCTTTCCGGAGTTTCTTGAGAATGACTCATCAGAAAAGTTTGAAATTTTCAGGGCATATAGATCTTGATGAGTACGGAAAAAGTTGTCATAGACTAAAAATTTCCTGATGTTGTCTTCTATGAGATAATAGGGTCATAATGTCGAAAAATGGCCCTAGTTTTTGCCCCCATCTCTCCAAGATGGTATGTTCGATTGAGCTGAAATTTTTTTTACAGATATTAGACACTGAGGTGGGTATTTTTTTTTAATTTCTTTTTATTTTTTGTCGTTTCAATAAAAAAAGTCAAAATACCGAGTCTACCCTAAAAAACGCTTGTTTTTATTCTTCTAGTAAATTTTGTGAAAGCTTCCAAAAATCACCAGAGCAATAATTCTTGAAACGAAAAAAACTAGTCACCCTAAATAATGACTAGAATATGCAAAAAGATTTTCAGCTCGATCTTTCTTACCATGCCGGAGAAACAAGAACGAAACAGTACTTTGCCTACTAAAAATTTAATTTTGAGAAAAAAGAAAAAAATATATGCGATTTTAGCTATTTTCGTTATGTAAATTTGATTTCTGCTCGATTTTTTTTAACCTTTAAAGACAATTGTTGGGTCCCAAAATGTACTCAGTAGATAGATACCAGAGATCCTAATGGATTGGGGCCAGTCCAACCTACCCATGGGCTACGAGCTTTGGCCCATGGATCAACAATAGCTCATGGGTCAAATTTTGACTTGAATTAAAAACAAAATTTCTCAGGAAACACCGCGTATTATCACTGATCTTGCTCATCTCGAAACATCTCGTTTGGTTCTTTTATTTCACGTTATAATACTTTGTTTTTATTCCAAAAAACAAAATCATGGCGTCGTTCTTTTCTTTCACCAATAATTGCATGATCATCAATTATCTTTTTTGAACGTATTCCTATTTCTACTAATCTTTCTCAATTATTAGTTTCTATTATCACCTATACTTTCGCTATCGCTACCAATTTCTATCATAGACAAAAAATAGTATGAATTTGCAAGGGGTCAAACTTCTTCAGAAATAACATCTCTCGATGTACACCGCTATTAAAAATGATAAAATAAAAAAATAGTTAGCGATCATAAATCACTTTGACGAACATAGCAAGTTAAACTATTTCGTGAAAAAATGTTTAACTAGATAGGTCACCCATGGGTGGGCTCGGTGAAAAGTCGATAGCCCATGGATCGACTTTCTTCGGCCCAGTCCAGTCCATTCGGATCCTTGAAACACAATCGTTAATAAATGTTGAATTATAGAACAAGAAGATTAAAGGATGTTTCATAATAACTAAGGATAAATTTGTTAATGATATTTTTCATACTTTTGTTTGATGTAGAGGATTGAGATTTTTATCTCATATATATCTAATTAAAATCTTTTAATTCTGAAAGTTTTAGCTCTGTAGCTATAACTATTGATAAAATACATAGTTTTTCATGCTCAATTTTTGCCTGATTTTTTACAGTAGAAATAAAACAGAAATATATGTATTTCACCACTAGTTATAGCTAGAGAGCTGAAACTTTCAAAATTAAAAGATCTTGATTAGACATATATGTGACAAAAATTTTAGTCTTCTGTATCAAACAAAAATATGAAAAATATCATTAACAATTTATCGTCAGTTATTATGAAACATCTTTTATAAGTCTTCTCTTTCTCAACAAACTATGATAGAATACTTTTATCTACCACTAAAAACCTCTGTTCATACTTAACGCACAATATTCATATGTTTTTTATCATGTGAAATATACGCAGACAGACATGTAAGCCGATCAATTGATTGGCTTACATCTCTATACACGCAAAACATTAATGGTATATGTAGTTATCAACTGAAACTTGTTATTCATAGTTGAATTATTCTTTTGAAATAATTATGAAGAAAGTTAGATTTAATGATGGCCGAGATGTTTAAATATTGTTTTTTATTTTGTTGAATAAAAAAAAACAAAAAGAAAAAAATTCAATATTTTAGCAAAAAAAGAAATGATTTCAACATTTTATTTCTTGTGTTTTATCTCTAAGATAATGTAATTCATCTTGATTTAATCGATTTGTATTTTCAAGTTTATTTCTAACTTCTGTATGATACCAATTAAGCCAAATTTTTTGATTTTCTGTTAACATTTCACAAATAATTAAATTACGTTCAAATGGTACTAATGTTAAAATTTCAAAATGAAGAAATTGTATTGTTGAATTACCATAATTATTTATTAATGTATAATTTTTTACAATAATATCTGTTTCAAGTCGAATACCAAATTGTCCTGGTAAATAGAAACCAGGTTCATCTGAAAAGACCATACCATCTGTTAATGGTATATCATTTGAACTATAACCCATAGAAATAAATGATGGACCTTCATGAACAGATAAATAATGACCAATACCATGACCAGTACCATGATTATAATTCATAAAATTTTTAAAAAGATATTGTCGTGTTAAGATATCAATACTTCGACCATAGGTACCAAATGGAAAAACAGCATCAGCTAAATCAGTTGAACCTTTAAAAAAAAAGAAAATTTGTTTTATAGAATTAATAAAAATTTATTTATTTTTTTTCTACCTTGAAGAACAAGTGTATATGCTTTCTTTTGTTCTTCTGTTGGTATACCAAAAACATGTGTACGTGTAACATCTGTTGTACAATCAAGATATTGTGCACCGGCATCAAGTAAATATAGTCCATTTTTTGTAATTGTTGCTGCAGTTTTTGGTTTTGGACTATAATGTATAATAGCAGCATTAGAACCAAATGCTGATATACTATCAAAACTAAGTGTTTGAAATAAATCTTCTTGATTTTGAAAAAATTCAAGTTGTTCAGCTGATTTTGTTTCATTAACAAATATATTATTATTAATTTGATTTTCAAGCCAAACTAAATGACGTACACGTGCTACACCATCACGAATACCACAATCACGCATGCCTTTTTCTTCAGTTGGATTTTTAATTACTTTTGTTAGTTCAACTGGTGAACCTAAATGAAATTTTTATGTTTTTTTTTTTTTCTATTTCATATAAATAATAAAACTTACTTGAAATTAAACGTTTTTCTACGGGTATTCGATTAAAAATAGCTTGAGATGCAGATGATGATATCCAAATTTGAAAAATATCATTTCGATTAGCTAATATATTAAGATCAGAAAGAAAAGAATTATATGGACGAATATTAACTTTATTTAATTGATTAACAGCAACTGAAGTTAATTGATTTTGATTCAACCAAAGTTGTGTCGTTTGATTAGCATATACAATTGCATAAGCCTAAATAAAAAAAATTTGGTTTTTTTTTTTGTTTAAATAATTAATCAAAGAAAAATTAAAATATTCTACTTTGAAAAATGGATTATATGGTATATCAGAACCACGTAAACTAAATAACCAAGCAATTTCATCAAGAGCTGTAACAACATAAGCATTCGCATTTTTTCTTTGTATAAGTTGAGCAATGATTTTAACTTTTTCTTCCCAAATGATACCTGTATATTTTAAATCATGAATATTAATCGGATTGACTATAGGTAATGGTCTCTCAGGTGGTTGCCAAATTAAATCAATTAATTCAGTAACTTCAACTAATGAAGCATTCTTTACATTAAGAATACTATTAACCCCTGACCACCAACTAGATGAAGCAAATTGAGCTGCTACACCAACTTGATTATAAGGTGGTGTACTGTTAACTTGATTTGATAACCAATCGGTAAGTGAAGGTACATCTGTTTGACCTTGACGCATAAGATACCAATTTTTACAATCAAGTTCATCTTCTGCTTGTGTCCAATATCGACCATCAGTCCATAAAGCAGCATTATTTCGTGTAACAACAGCTGTACCACTTGAACCCAAAAAACCACTTATCCATGCTCGTCGTTCATCATATAATTGAACATATTCACTTTGATGTTCATCTTCTGAAAAAATGACATAAGCAAATAAATTATAACTTATAAGATGAGTACGTAAACGCTGTAATCGATCTGTTGTGTCGGCTTGATTTGGTCGTATTTCACAATTAAAATTTGTTTGTTGACATGTTACAAATCGAATATTATTAACAAAAAGAATAAGACCAATTGTAATAGTACTTATCATCATTTTTTCTATGTGCCCTTCAATCTATTGAGAAATGAATAATGATAACATTATTACATTTTGTTTGTTGCCTTTTTGTTTTTCTCTTTTTTATTTTTATTATATTGGATTAATGTCGGAAGAAAGACAAAAGATTTACATGAAGGATAAAACAAAAAAACAAAAAAGATTATCAGCAAAGGCATAAAATTTTATGGTTTAATAAATTTTGTCTTTTTTTGTTTGATAATAAATCAGCGCTCTTTTATCTGCTAACAAATGTTCGATCTTTGAATTTTTATTTTTTTTTTCCTTAATTATGCGACCTAAACAATTACATATTCGAAATATTGAAGAATATCAAGAATTATTACAAGCATTAGAATTTGATGGTAAACATATTGAAAATTTAACCAAAGAAACTATTGAAAAAATTGATCATATGCTTGATGATGATAATGATTTATTTAATCAAACAAATCTTAGTGTTATTCAAACACTTGCACGTGAAAGTGTTGTTAATGTTCCAACATTAGTCGATAATAAAATAAATAATGATAATAATCCTATTGATAAATCTCATTTAGTTATTAAATCTAATGAACAATTAGAAATACTTATTGAACGTGTTAAATATGAAATATTTTTATTTATGGAAAATGCTGAAAAAATTCGTACTTTAATTGATCTTAATGTAATGTATAAGAATAATATTGATTATGAAATACAATATTTATGGAAAAATGAACTTGTTCAAATGCAAGGACAAATTTCTTCAAATCAAATGGATATTTTAATATATTATAAAGATCGAAGTGAAATTGGTATAAATATACTTAAACAACCACGTATTAGTGATTATTGGGAACAATTAATTGAAATAGATGAAGATTTTTTTTTTAAACTTAGAATAATACTTTATAATTTAAGATTATATAATCTTCAATTGTATCATATTGTATATTGTTGGATTTATTTTTCTAATAAAATTATATAAATCAATGATCTATTGTAGAATTTTCAATGAAATCTAATTTTATTAAAGTTTTCTTTGATTTTGAGTGTAATTTTTTTTTATAGATGTTAAGAACCTCCCCAAAAAGTTGATTTTTCGAAGAGGTATGAGTGTGAATTTTGATTGTAAGTAGAATAGAGATCTCATTTTCAATAAGAAGACATCTTAATAGTAATGCTCATTTCAAGAAAAAAAGTCGATGGATATTTTTTGAATAACTTTTGATAGATACAATATAGAGAGCTGCTGATTTCACCTTTAGAAAGCAGAGATGAAGATGCATGTATTACAGGATTTTTGTTTGACCTGGCGTTTTTGAAAATCTACAAAATTAAGTAAGTCTCAGTTTTTTACATTGAATTGTTCAGAAGTTATTGGTATTCTATTTAAAATTCTCAATCGATTTTTTTAAAGCAATTCCTGTGAGAAAAATCACTTTCTTATTTTTTTTTCTCTATGATATATGATTCGATGCGACTTTATCTCCTCTTTCTAATGATGAAAATTACAATGCTCCATCCTGTGTCGATCAACAGTTATTCAAAACTTCAATTAATCATCATTATTCCTAATGCAGCTGTATGCTGTATAGCTAAAACATTTAAAACAAGCATTGTTATAAACATAGTATGCCACTCTATCATTACAACTTGTGATATGTGCGTGTCATTAACGACTGTCTTACAATTATCGAAAGATTCTTGTATAATTACGGCTACTTTCAATTTTTGTTTTTGATCATATAACGACGGTGTATTGGATAGAAACGTCCAACATAACTCCATTTATTTATTTGGATAATATCAACTGTTACACAAACGAAGAATAAGAAGTTCTTTTTACAATAAAAACAATTTTTTGATATCGACGATTTTTGAGAAAGCTGAAAATTGACTATAGGAAATATATTTAACATTATTAAGTAATAATAACCAATAGGTAAACCGCGTCATCAAGCGTATACAAAAGGAAATTGGCGATCAAACTATACTTCAACAATACGAGAATTTAAAGTTCAAGGTTCTTAAAATGATATCTGATGATCGATAAGGAAAACGTTTATACACTTAATATCAAATAGAATGTATTAACATCGGTAGAAATAGTATCAGTTCATATTAGACCATCGACCTGATCATCAGCTTTTTATAACTTACTTTAAAGTTTAGTTCATCCGTCACAAGATAAATGTTAACAGAATGATGCAACAATTTTATCAGTTAGTTCTCGTCATCGTATATCAAATCACAACGTTTAATCAATTGATCGTTGCCAGTCGACAAAAAATACGAATTCCACGCTTGAGCAATAAGACATCTATACAGAAGGAACGATAAAATATGAACACGTATTCAATATTCAAATCGTTCACCTTTCATTCTGTCATTCAACTTTGACTGAAATCTATAAAAGTATGACTTCAATTCAGTAGTCATTGAAAAACTATTCAATTGTATTTTTATTCTACGATAAAATTTTACAAATTCAGAAAAGAACCTATTTTCTTTCTTCTTATTTATTTAGATTTCGATTGCAATAATATATTCTGTTCAAATATGAACATTCTGTGTTTGTATTTCTTTTCATAATTTCGTTCAATTCTACATAATTATAATTTGATTAAAATTAAGATTCAATTATATTTTTAAATTTTCAATATCATTACAAGAATACATTTGAATACTATAGTACTTTCAGACATTGAATCTTCAAATAATTTGCTATATGACAGAGAACTGTACATGAGAACAGAATAGCTTAATTTTATTGCTACTTTATTTGACGATTAACTCACACGTTTATATAATTATACTTAATATCAAATTTACATATTTATACTTAGAATTTTTTTAGTTTCATCAAAAGACATGACATTCGGTAATACTACATACGTGCTTTTAGTGCAAATAACAATAAGTTTTCTTATTATGTATTGTTTTATCTAGATATTATTATCTAATCTTGTGTGATTGAAAGAGGATGAGTGTCGATGTGGTGAACATCGGCATCCACACCGAATAGAAGAGTACAGAGAAATATTCAATTGGTATAAACAATTACTCTACATAATGAATTTTCGTTTAAATAAAATCGAACCTTCTCCTTACGAAGTTTTTGACTAAATATTAACAAAGCGAACGACACTCATTCATTTCAGAAATGTTTATTATTGACCGATCATGATATAATTTTTCATACTGAAAATCGATAAAACATTTGTAAAGGACATGTTATAATAAACTCGCGTTTTTTTTTTGATCGGAAATGTATCAGACAGTTGTTAGGAGTATTTCTTGTAACTTAGTTTGATTCCATCTTAACATAACATTTATGCTTATTTTCTAAAATATAAAATATTTATTTAGCAAAATGATTTGTTCTA
>CAJNOL010002791.1:2033-18106 GCA_905250125.1 Rotaria sordida | reverse complement strand
GAAAGCCTCAGCAGGGTACCCATGTACTGAGAAAGCCTCAGCAGGGTACCCATGTACTGGGAAAGCCTCAGCAGGGTACCCGATATGGGTACTTCGAAAATTTTCAGTAATTATACTGACGTAGGTGCTGCATTGGGTACCCATTGCAGTATGTTTACTGAAAAAGTACTTGCATTAGTACCCACACCTGTAATTTTGCTAGGAAAAGCTCTGCAGGGTACCCTAGATTTGTTGCGTTCTGTGTAGCAACTGTTCATTTACCGTTTTCTTTTGCATATACTGCTTCATATAAGCAACTCGAGGAAGCATAAGAAAAAAATATTTTTTCATACTAATTTTTTCTAGATTATTTTTCTTGACTATTTACTAGTCGAGGACATGCTGATCTCAATCGTAGATTGAGAGAGGACTACCTTGAAGTGGTCTGATGGAGATCCGACCAATTCGTGTCCGATCAGATCTCGAAATTTGACCTGCTTGGCTTTTCAGAATTAGAAAAATAAAATAAAATAAAATCGAGAAAATATCATAAATTACTTTGAGAGAAACAAAAATGAAAAAAAGCCAGAGGTTAGTTTCGATCATCAACATACTGCAAGTTTGGCAACAGAGCACCCAAAATTACTGAACAATAGTACCCAGTTGGGTACTTAATCAGTACCTTCAAGTACCCATTTACTGGATGCTTTCCACCAGGGTACTTGGTCGAGTACCTTATAGGTACCTAAAAGTACTTTAAGGTACTTCAGTACCCGAAAGTTCCTGTGACATACTAGTAGCAGGGTACTTTTTCGGGCACCCTTAGCTCAGTACATTCACTAGGGGTGCTTGTAAATGAAAAACCAAGACATTTATCTCAAAAGAAAAGAAAAAAGTTGTTTATTAATTTTCATTATTAGTTCATTGAAAATAAAATCCATCTAGAATCATAATTGATATTGTTTTCATTAAACATTCTCTTTCTATTCAATTTATTTTCCATTTAGTTGTTATTAATTGACGAAGAAAATACAAAATAAATAGTTAATTATATTAGGTTGGCGCATAAGTTCTGCACGTTTTTTTAAGCAAATGTAAGGCTTAGTATTTCGTGACTGGAAAACGATAGAGGTCTGAAATTTTTAGTATAGATAGAACTCATGAAGATCTACCTACAGTAAAAATTTCAGGCATTTATCGTTTTCCAGTCACGAAATACTAAGCCTTACATTTGCTTAAAAAAGCAAAAAAACGTGTAGAACTTATGCGCCAACTGGATATTTAATTCATGGAAATTTTGAACATAATATTGTTAATCATATAAAAAGAATTTTATCGTTAATATCTTCTATCTGTAATTATATCATTATTAATAATATCATTTATAAATCAACAACAAACAAGTGGTAAAAAAATAATATATTACTGTTGTTAAATAAAATGTTTATTTATTATGTATTCATTAAAAAAACAATTTAATGTTGTTAAACATCAGTGATTTTACACATGAGTTATATTATGAAAAAAAAAACAAAAAAAAATCTATTTCAATATCATTATAATAACATAAACGTTTTAAAATCATTTAAATCTTCTTTCTCTATATTTATATAAATAATGAATGTTAATTAATAAAAAAATTAATTCATGTCGAATATTAATTGATATTATTGATTATTTTTAAATTTATATACGAAATTCAGTAAGAAGATATGATTGAATATGAATCGATTTTGTTTAAGAACTAAATGAATACATTGCATTACATATTTATGTAATGAGAAATCATTTATTGAATAATGTAAGTCATATAAACAATGATGAAATAAACATTAATATTCATTTTTATCTTTATCGCAATATATTCTAAAGTTCAAATTTCATTTGTTATTTGTTTATAATTATTTAAATGACGTTCATAATTAGATTCATCAACTTGATCTCGATTCTAAGAATTAATTTTAGTCAATTATCTTCAATATGAAATTCTACTGGAAAATGAAGACATCAAAATTTTCTTTTTCTTTTTTGTTTTTGTTTTGTCTTGACTTGATATTTATTGATTGATTAATAAATATTCAAAAAACTTTAATGAATTCAATTTTTTGATCATGTTTAATTATTTAACAACATCATATTAGTAATAAATGTTAATATTTTTCAATTATTCCTATAGGAAAATTTTAAATATTCGTCAACACATTCTATAAACTAGAACTTTTCTATGTAAAAAATAGAAAGTTTCACGTACACATTTGAATATGATTTCATATTGGATGAATGATATTCAGTATCGCACGGTATATTTGATGTTGGACAATAACATTTCTTCGTTGAGAATAGAATTATGTTTGAATAGGAAGTATTTATCTTCCACTGACGTATGTTTTGCAGACTTGAATAAATGTCATCGTTGGTAATATTGTTTAATCGACATCACATAAATTCTGAAAGCTATATATATGGGTGAATCGTATTCCATTTGTACAAGTGGAATGAAAAAAAATCGAAAAAAAAGAAAGTGCTCGTATAAAAAAAAACTAGCTATATATTTTGATAGAGCATCAATGAAAATCTAGAAAAAACTTGTTTTCTCTACACTTTGCTCAAAAATAAGGTCGTCGTTGCAATACCATGAAAATGTATACATATATACATATCTGCATTTTCACGGTATTCGATCAAACTATTTTGTAATTCTTAACAGAATGGAACAAATCATGCATCAATCGTTGCAGCTGGATTAGATTTATCGAACGTTTTGTGGTTGAACGTCGGAATAAATATAGCCCATGAAGAAACTCGCGAAAAATCATACAATATATTAGTGAAAAATTGGTTATGTATAAAGCGGAGTACATCTATAGTTTTTTTTTCATGCAGCAATACTTCACTCTGTAAGGTATACCATTAGATCAGCCTACCGATGACGAATCGAATGCTGTATAATAAGTTCATAATTAACATTCGTTTGACTGAGATATTCAACTTTTTACATGACGGGACATTTTTCATGAAAAAAATATGACGGAACAGTTCATATATGATTTGCCATTATCTCCATCATAGAACATGACAAAGAGCTGATTTTTTCACTACAAATAGGAAACACAGAGAGAAAAGAAAGGTGTGAATTTTCACGCAAAATGGTCAACATCATAAAGAGATATTTAAATCATAAAATTCAAAATATGACGGGACAAATTGAGTATATATGTGATTTTTTCAAAATTTGTCCGTCCATAGCCATTCAAGGTCTCTATACAGCCTAGAATTTATTTTCAGAAAAGTTGTTCCTACCAATCATCTTTATTTTAAAGCCGCTCCCAGTTGGCCAACATATTTTCGTCCAGAGAAAATCATATTTTGAGATGACGGGACAAAAAAAGACAAAATGTCTGTCAAGTCGGTATTTTGCGTATATTTATTAAAGATAATTTTTTTAAAGAAAACTAAAGTCAGATTCTGATTCTCTGCACTTTTTTCTACCTAACTGTACTGAAGAAAGTGCGAGCTTAAACTTTTCGTATTTGAAAAATTATTTTGTCTTTGTCGAGAGATGGCCCCAATTTTTGCTTTTTTTTCACTTCCAACAGGCGTAATCCGAGATAGGAGTGACGTAGACTGCTCAAAATTTCAGAAGTGTAGGAAGCCACTGAGATGAGTATTGTGTAAAATTTTCAAGTCATTCGGCACTTTCGAATAAGAGATATTCATGATTTAGTACTGAAGATGCAATTGTACAAATGAAATACGATTCGCCCATATATATACTTGGATAAATCCAATAGATCGAATGCGTGAAATCGTGACGAGATTATACATGTTGTATATAATTGAAACCTATCAATAATATTTCATGCCGATTGAATCAGTAATATCTTACATGGGACTATTTTCTATGTAATATATATCAGGTGTAAGTGTTGGTGTATGCCACCACACCCTGTTTCTTCAAGCACAGCTATACCCACCAATCATTTTAAAGTTCCATTACTACAAAGTCGCTTTGCAATATGAGACAGAATAAGAAAATTTGTTTAAAATCTCTCAAAAATAGCTGGGCACGACACCCTCCTTGTCCTTACACATTCTATCATAATTCGATGCGTACTCGACATACCACAGTGCAAAAAAATGCGATAAACCACGGTTTCCTCGAGTAACACCGCAACGGAATTCAAAAACCTGCGTTGTACAGATGTTTTTGTGAAAAACTTTTTCCGTGGGTATTGAAGAAACTATATCGAATGATAATAATTCATCGATTATAATAATTTATCATCGTTTTAATGATCAAATTAAAGAAAATCCATAGATGAAATTCTGATATGTGATACTGGAAAATGAAATAATAGTAATAATAATCATGATAATGATATTGATATGAAAGAGAATATTTTAGATATTGAAGATTATGATGAGAAAATTTTACGTGAACAAACAAATTGTTGTATGAAAGAAGTTGAAAAAGCTATACAAAGAAAAAACAAGAATGGAATGAACGTGAACAATGTTTATCAGGAAATATAGAAGATAATAATAGTAATGAAGATATTTAAGAAAAATTTATTGATAATAATCAATCATTTAAAAACCATCGTCAACAACAAATACAATATCAATGTTAGATGAAGTTAAACATACATTTGTATGTAAATTTTTAAAAAATTAAATATTCATGAAGATGCATTTGGAAAGAATGAAGAAGAGACTTTTGATAACGATGAATAAAGGTTGTTATGATCAATTGGAATTGGAATTTATATGCTTTTATTTTGGTTTATGAAACAAATAAGATGTATCTAAACCGAATGATTTTTCATGACAAATCTATCAAACATCAAAGAGTCAAACTATGTATGAGATTGTTAAGAACTTTCAAATATTGCATTTTTGATCAATTTATTCGGTCAAATAGAAGCAAATGCAAGAATAATAAACATAGATGAAAAAATGATTATAGTTTCTATTTGAATATACTGAAAAAATGTACAGTAATGAATTTATTTTTGTGTATCTTTCGCGAACAAGATAGTCTTTGTAAATATTCTCTAGCATTGATTTTTACATTACCGAATCGAGTTCAAGATGTTGAGGAATATATTTTCTGATTACTTTTTTCATTGCGCATTTGAACAAAATGATTCCGGTTCCAGAACGAAATTTTTTTATTGCACCTAGGACGAAAGCATTTTTCACCGGGATCGAGACTGGACTTCTTTTATTCCCACCAGAACCGGGATCTAATATTCTTTTTACGAGAACCGAGACTAAACTTTTACAATCACTGAAACTGAAGTTAAAATATTTTTTTGCTCGGAGCGAAACTGAACTTTTTCTTCCATCAGGCTCAAGATCAAGGCTAACATTTTTTCATTGTGAGTGATATCTTTTACGCTCGTGTGAAGTTTGCATCAAATGTTGTTTATTCGAAAATTATTGAGTAATGATCGAAGACGATGGATATTAAAAGTCGTGCAAGAAGCCTGAAATTTATTGATACTGCAACAATATGATATCGAATGCTTCACTAGTACTAAATATCAAAGCAGAATTAATATTTGTTTTTGATCGGGATCAAAAATGGTTGGTCTTGTTCATCAATAGTGTTTATGTGAATGAATAGAAGGTTCACACCAACACCTACGCTCGCATCATTTTGTACATTCCATATTTTGTTGCTTAACATTTTTCATGAATATCAACGAAAACCATCGCTAGGCATTGGCATATCTGTGTCTTACAATCTATCTATCTATATCTATATATATATATATATGTAATTTATTTGATTTTAGATGAACCAAAAGTAGACTTTTAAAAAAAGAGCAAAGTAATTGAGCAGATAATGTTGAAAATAAACAGTCTTTTCAATACATTTCCTTTCCGTACAACAACATTAACTGCTTTTTTTAATTTTATTGGTTACCAATAATATATAATATTTTTTGATCAACATATTAAAATACATTTGCATTTGTTGATTCACCATAAGCATTTGAAAAAGAATGTGAGTGTGGATATGTCGCATATCTACACCTACAATTCGAGCCACACCCATGTCCCTTGTTGAAAACTAGCTTATCACTTTTAATTATCTCGAATAAAAGATGGAGATCAAATCACCATTTTGCAGAACTTATTGAAGATTCAAAAATTTTTTTTATCATCTCTCTGAAAACGTTTGAACGAGTTTCTCATGACTCGACGTTCTTTAGATCATCGTAATAGAAAGTACAATTTTTGTTACAGCGAAAAATACGCAAATTATGGATACCAAATGGGTACTGGGTCAATATCAATATGAACACGAAACTTATGAATTTTTAAGTTCGAATCTTAATCAATTAATGAAAAAAAAAAAACTTTCTTTTGATTTCAATGAGAGAATGCGAAAATAGAAGAAACTGACGAGTCAATGCATATCACATCTATACCCTTTATTCAAATTTAATTCAAATAAAGAATTGTCGAAGTCAAAAGCTGATTTTATTCGAAAACCAAACTTAAATTATTGTCCAAGGTTCACATATTCTATGAGATTTTTCAATAAATTCTATTTCATACGATTATATTCAAATATATTTATTTCACTTTGGTCTCTGATTATAAAATAATATTGAAATCAATTTTAAAATTGAATAGAATTGTTGAAAGTTCTGAAGACTAGAAAAAAAAAACTTTTATAAGAAATAAAAATGTTTAAAAGAATGAAAAGAGGTTACAGTGAGGACCGAAAAAAGCCTGGTCCTTTTTATTTTTGCACATAAGCGAATAATAAGGGTATTTGGAAATTTTTCTCTCATATCAGACTTTGTAGAGCTTTTTTCGCTGATCATTTTGATAAAAAACTTTTTTGATTTTCATTGAGAAATGACGATATAATAGTCAAAATATTAAACACTGTAATATATAATGAGAGAAAAAAGTTGAGCACACTTTTAGTATTTGGCTAGTTTTTACGTTATTTCATAACAGCTGAAAGCTGTTCTATATACCATTCGATACAGAATTTAATGGGCTACATTCTAGTAACAAGTCTTATATTTATATTGTAGATAATTAATTAATTATTAGTTAATTAATAGTTAATAACAATTAGCACTTAATTAATAAAATCTCGATTTACTTTTAAATTCCATCTCTTTCATATGAAGGAGCATAAAAAACTGAACAAAACTCTATAATTAATATTTGGAAAGCGACGAATTTAGTGCGGGTTTAGTGTAATTTTCAGAGTATGTTCCATTGTAACTAGACATAGTATTCATTATTTTTAATAAATTCAATCATGAAACGACGCATGAAATGCGCGGAAACTTGTGCATTTTAAAAAGCATCATTTGCTCTTTCAAATAACATGTCGCTGCTTTCTCTGCAATATTCCATACAAATGTTACAATGTCTGTTGAAATATAGAATGCAAAATAATAGAATAATGGCAGGAAAGTATAGCTTGAATTAGTTCTTACAACTAAAGACATTGTATCTGTGTGAAGCTACCACAACACGATCATTGAGCACGACCAGTAGAATATTATGACACGTCAAAATGAAAACCAATTAGAAAGCGATAAATAGAAAACATATCTACCGAGAACGCATCTGATTGGTTCATTACTAACCAATCATATTTTAGCATGTATTGATGCCCCTGAGTCTTCTCTTTCTAATGGCGAAAACCGCACCTCTCTATCTTGTTCCTATTAAAAGTTATTCAAAAAATACCCACGGGCATTTTATTTTGAAACGGACAGTAGTATGTCTAGTATGTTGACAAATAGGGATGAATAATCCACTCATTATCAAATAGTGAATGTAGTAATGCACTTGGAGGAGCTAAATCTTGTTACTTTTTCCAGTGTTCTCCTTAACACCAATTGTTTTTGCATGTGAGCTAGTTCTTCCAACGAAGTCAGATTTTTGGGCCTAAGTTTTATTTCTGAGAAAATCGTCTTTGATGTTGACTAATAGCAAATAACACAAGATTCAAATCAATGAGAAGGTCATATTATATGAATCACATATAAAAGGTCTAGATTGGTCATCTTGCATCGATTATTTCAACATTTAGAGACTTTTTTTGAAAAGATGAATAGTACAGTTCGATATAAAATAATTTTCTCTATCAAGTGGTATCAAATAAAACTTGGACCTCGTCAAAAATTCCCGAGGGCGCCACACATAGTGCATTTGATATTGATTCGCTTAACATATTCCTCTTTTTGTGCTCTGACAGTGGACTATACATATCATATTTTCATATCGCGGTCACACATTCTATTCTTCATTGACAGAAAAGAGCAGACGAAAAAAAGATAACGAACAATATATAAATTAACAATTTTTTAGAAAAGTGACAGTTATCAGCAACTATGAATCAGTTCGATACTGATCTTCTTGATCTTCCCAATGAAATATTACTTATCATCTTAAAAAAGCTTGACAATATTGATGTATTGTATTCATTATTTGGAATTAATAATCATCAAATCGAAATTTTGCTACAAGATGATATATTTACTAATACTCTTAATCTTGTAACGACATCATCAATTACTGATTTAAAATTTGAACGATTTTGTAATTATATTTTACCTCGAAGTCATCATTGTATAAAAAAACTCATTCTCGAAACATCATCAATGGAACGTATTCTTCTTGCTGGTAATTATCCAAATCTGACTTCTCTAGAGCTGTTCAATTTCACACAAGAGAATGTTTTTTATTTTACAGGTAAATACTTAACATACTCTAAAGTATGCAATATACAAATAAAGCACTGATTTTTTGTTTAGATAACTCAATCTTTAAACATATATTTCAATCTCACATAACAGATCTTATTCTTCATAATAATGATGAATATTTACAAAACATACAATTGTATATTTATACAAGAGATGTTTATGCACATATCTTTTCTCTTTTCAAAAAATTAAAACATTTGACAATTGTTTCCGCTTCTCCGAATGATTATCCATGTTTCTCACTTTCTAGTCTACCACTAACTACTTGTTACTCCTCGACTCTTACTGTATTACGTATTAGTGTGTTGCAATTTCCGGATTGTCTCTGTTTACTTGATGGTCGACTCAAACAACTACACACATTCATCGTTAAAATTGAGTATATCTTCAGTACGACTTCGATCCATCTCAATAAGGTGAGTTCATATTATATTGTTGTTAGAAGTTAATTTATAATTTTGACGATGATATGATTGATGTTAATGTTTATTTAAACATCTTATGAATATTATAATAGAATAGTAAATAGAATTTCATAGTTAAATGACTACTGTTAAACCATTAGAAAGAAATAGATCTTTGATTTTTCTATTATTCGAAAACGATGGTCTCATATTTTAATTTTTTTCAATTTATTTTCAAATATTTAAATAAGAAATTGGATAACTGAGTTGCTTTATAATAATTATATAAACTAATCTATTTTGTTCTCAAGTAGAAAACAAAAAGTTTTTCCTTAAGCTCGAAAAGAAAATTTGTGAAATTTATCGGCATTATATGGTTGTCTTCTACTTGTTCACAGCAAATATTCGGTCATCGTAATAGAAGAAGAACAAATAATATGTACTAAGGAAATCAGTTCTATTGAAAACTAGAAAAGTATAAACAATGATATCATCCAATTGTATAAAACTGATTGACAACATATCGATGAAAATATTTTCAAGAAAATTTTTCTGTTAATATCGAATGTCTCAAAATATGATAGTTATACTTTAGAAAGAAGAATAATTTTAAGGATATATCATGAGGGAAATCTGAATTTGGTCGAAAGAAAATTAAGGATGGAAGACGATAGTATTCGAGTGAGAATGAGAATGAGAATATAGGAGGTCATCAGTCTCATTTTTTGTTTCTACCAATCAATGTATGTCTTATTGTTGTTGTTTATATTTTCACTTGCGACTTTTTTCAACTGATTCTCTTCATGCCGATTCGGACATCTATTTATATTCAGCTGTTAAAGTTACTTCTAATCTTTTGAAAATCTTACGTTGATGGGGTTGTTGTTTTGAGAACCAGTTTCTAGAAAATATCTATTTTAAATGTACAAAAAGTTTAATACTATATATTCAGAGACAAAACCGGCCAGATTTTTTTGTAGCCGGTTCGGTGTGACCAGAGTTCGGCAAGTTCATTTTCGAAGCAAAACTGACGAAAATCTCGCAAAAAAACAAGAAAATATAAAAGAAGCTTGTTGAAGTAAGATGCTGACTAAAGTAAAATTTTCAAGATTTACACGTCGCAATTTTGAGTGGCATCACCGAATATATGGAAAAAACTAGCTTTACATATAAAATCGCAAAGTATCGACTTTCTAAACTATGTTCAATGTTAAGCTGATTAGACCAACATTGCTTATTCGTCGTTATTCAAAAGGACTGAAAAAGGCAAGCTCAGTCATAACTGTCTCGAAAAATACATTTTTTTCTACATTAAATGAATCATTAAAATAGCTGAAGATAAACGAATTAGTTTCATATAAGACAGACTGAACTTCGTGAGAGAGTAAAGGTTAATTAAAAAAGTGTTTCACTCGTGAACATTGTTGCTCGTACGAAAATATCAATTTTGACCAATATTTCGAGTTCCATGCTACTACGATTTCTCGAGTTGGTTTCTCTATGTTCCAAAGAAAATCAAGTTGTTGAAAACTTCGGACGACTTTAACTGAAATACGAGTGCAAGGAACATGTCAGAATATATTGCAACCGACTGATTCGCAGGACTTTCCATCACTTCGTGATTGCTGTAGCAGCCGAAGTAATCAAAAATAAACTTTCTTCTCTTAAAGTTGTGTCTTTGCCTAATTAGGACGATTATCACATTCGATATGTTATTCTCATTGCACGTAAATAATTCTGTTGAAGAGTAACAAGCCTCCTAATTCTTTCTATCTATTTCTCGTTTGGATTACTGTATTAACCAGTTTTTCGCTTAGTAATGAAAAAAAGACTCGCTTTTCATTGAAAAATCATTGAATACAATAGAAAATTTTACAATGACGAACTAGCAAAAATCCAGTTGTTTCTGATCGAATTGCCTAACCACTTGTAACTCTGAGTTTACTATTCATTTGAGATATTATTCCATATTCTATATGAGGTGTAATACAAGAGAGTTGAAAATAAGTAATGCTTTTACGATCAGTTTTTTTCCACAGAAATTATTTATGTTAGTTAATCAGTTGAATATATTTTACAAAGATAATATTTTTGTATTTTATAGGATGAATTACATAATTTGAAATGTTTTTCATTAGTAAGTTATGATGTTACTATGAATTATGACGATTTGGTGGTACCTCTTCTTCGTCGTATGACGCATCTCGAAAAGTTAACTTTGTATCTTCGTATCCTTCATCGAAATGCATTCATTGATGGCACACACCTTCAGAATGAAATTCTTGATTATATGCCTCAACTTCATACATTCAAATTTTATATTAGTACACAAGAAAGCATTTTTTCTTCATTTCCTCGTAAATCTAATTCAGATATTGAACGAACATTAACAAATATAAAATATGGACAAATGGCTTCTATTATAGATTCTTACAGCGGCGGCCTTGAGGCCATATGTCATATTTACTCGCTTCCATTTACATTCAGTCGTCTGGGAATTATTACGACTCATTTTCCAATGATTGTGTTTGATACGGTAACTCATTTGTCTGCCTATGATATGATTCCAATGGAACATGAATTCTTTATACGTATTAGTCAGACATTTCCAATGCTTAAATATTTTTCTATACAGAATGACAGGCCCCTGTCATTCGAACGTAATGAATGGGAATCTGATAAGAACGTATCTTATTCAATTATTGAATTTCCTCATCTTATATCACTTGATGTTACGTGTGCGAATATAGATTATATTGCGCAATTTCTACTCGAAACAAAGACACATCTACCTTGTCTAACTGAGTTGAAAGTTAATTATTATCGATTGCAAAAAGTAACAATGAATTTTACAAGAGACACAACACGAAAGAATTGTTGTAAAATAAATCGATTATTTGTCAACGTATCAATAGTCTTTTCAAAAGATGTTATGGAATATTTTCCTTCATTGTAAATTCAATTCTATCTTTTTGAATTTCAATAAAAATAAGTTACGCAGAAACTCTAATATTATAATACAATAAAATATTAAGAAATATGAATTGTTCATAGTCTAAATATTGAATTGTAACTAGGGATATGTGGAACTGAGTTTTTCTAGTTTCGATGCCTTTTTATCTTTTAGACTGAATAATGATTATTTGTGCTTTTTGTTCCCGATTACAATCCAGTTGAAACTTTTTTGGTTGCGATGCCAGTCCAAGTCGCTACTTTTTTTTCTAGTCTCGTCTGGAGTGAAGTTCTTTAGAGGTTATTCATTTTTACTATTAGAAATTGTTTTTTTGTTGACATATAATTTGGAAGAAAAATTTTCATTTTGTTATGAGAAATACAAGATTTATCTTTTTTGAAGATGGTGATACCACATTTTCGTGGACGAAGCTTGCACGCATCAGTGATCTTAAAAGGAAAAATGAGGGTAAGATCGAAAATGAGTTTCAGGATGAAAGTTATGATGAAGACGAGATTGAGAATAAGATATTTTCGACGGATATGTATTATGCGGGAACGTCGGTAAGCCTTTCGTTCCAATGTAGAACTTTCAGAAGTTCAAGTAGTAGAACATTTTTCCTTCGACATTTTTCTAGATTATAGAGGCGCTTCCATGAAAATCTTTCATATTGGAATTTGGCTTTGGAATACTAAATTATGCAATCAACAAATACTATTGTCTAATTTTCATAACTTGAACTTCCCAAATTTTCATTTGTTCAAGGGATGTACACTCCATGGTCACGTATAGCCAGTGATCGGTTCCAATCTACAGCGTGTTACAGAACCTTTACGCTTCCCCTCTGCAACTTATCGAATAAATGATATAACCAAACATTTTATACCAATCGATAGAGCTCATCGAGCTCTACAAAAGCATATGCATGAAAAATTTTTGGGACTTCTTTTCTGAAATAAAAAATTCAAAGCACTATTTGGGAAGTCTCGAAAAATGTTTAAAAAATTCTCTGCTTTTTGAATGGAAGAAAAATGCCTGATTTTTCAATAAAGAGAGCTTTTTAATTTATTTTATTACTTTAGCCGTCCCGAAATCTACTCATCAGATGCAATTTTTCACGCTGTATCGTACGAGTACATTTCGAGACGTCTGTGGTAGTAAAAAGGATAAAAAACTATTATTGAAAAATCAGGCATTTTTCCTCCACTTGAAAGCGAAGAATTTTCTAAACATTTTTCGAGATTTCTCGAGTAGTTTTTTGAACTTTTTATCTCAGAAAAGAGGCCTCGAAAATTTTTCATATATACGCTTTTCTAGAGGCCGATGAACTCAATCGATTGGTATAAAATGCTTGGTTATATCATTTTTCCGATAAGTTGTAGAGAAGGGCATAAAGGTTTTGTAACACCCTGCATTCAGGATGAACTAAAGTTTTATTCATTTCTAATAAAAATTTGGGCAAGTATTTTTTTTTGAATATTTTTTTACAGAAAGAGAATAAAGAGCTGGAGTTTTAATCGTTGAAAAGAGGAGATGAAGATGCATTGAATCATACATTATAGTTTTTTGTGAGTTATTTTCTAAATTTTATGAGTAAAATTTCTAAAAAAAAAACAACATCCAAAGAAAAATGGTTTCTTACAAAGTAAGAGAAAATACCAAAAAGTTATTCTTTTTTTTCACAGGAATTGATAGAAAAACCGACCTAGATTTTTGACTAGAATATCTGTAACTCTTGAACCATTAGATCTAAAGATTTGAGTATTGCATAGCTTTCTAGATTTTTTTTTTATAGGAACAACTTTTTCTTTCTGAATTACAGGCATTATTTTCGCAAGTATCCAGTGAAAAATGACAGATTATAATCGGATTTTTATGCAACAAAATCAAAATTATAATCGGATTTTTATGCAACAAAATCAAAATTATAATCAATTAAAATCTTCTAAATAAAAAAAAGTTTGATTTTAATCAAAATTAATTAATTATAATTGATTATTTTTGATTTTGTCGCACAAAAATCCGATTATAATCTGTCGTTTTTCACTGGGTGCCTTACACAAGAATTGATAATATTAGTCTTCAAAATAAACAATTTTTACCGATTAGTGAATCATCATATTTTCGTAATGATTTCCAATCGAAAGGGTGATATCAAATTTCTCTTGATGCGTGTCATGTATATTAATGATATTTTCATCATTCATCAATAAATATAACAATCATTCAAAAAAGTTAATCAACTTATATATGATGAGCACAACTCTAATTTTGAGATTATAAAAAAAGACTTCTGTGTTTAAATACTGAAAAAAAGATTTTTTTTTGTTGGATGCAGGACTTTGTTGTCTTGTAATGTAAAACTTGTTTAAGACTTATTGTTATATTTCTTTACATTAATGAAATATTGAAAATTCAATGCAACAAAAAAATGTGATTTCTCGCATTTAGACGAGTCAAATTCATTTTTAACATTGATTTTCTTTAATAGACACATTAAAAAAATATAATGAAAAGACGGATCGAACATTCCGAAAGAAAACAATATCAATGACAACTCATAAATCAATATGTTGAAGAGAATGTCATGAATGTGTTGTTTACTTCATTAACCTCTTTTTGTTTCGATTGGTATTGACTACGAGCAAGATCTGTACGTTCATCCACTAGTTGAATAAGAATTTGTTCTAGTTTTGTTTTTGTTCAAGACTAAGATTCAATCATTCTATGAGTATGAAACATTATATTATTAGGAGTACTTCCAAAGAAGAAACTATCTAGGAGGATCATATATGAAAAATCTAGAACATTTATTCAATTTTTTTACACACGAATAGAACATAGGCAAAACAAAACAAATGAAAAAGAATATTCAAACGAAATATAGTTCTACACAACAGAGTCTTCACTATACACGTTGAGAAAGTAACACGACGACAACGATCAACACATCTCTGTACAAAAATAGTCAAAATATGAAAAATGAACGAACACAAAAAAACGACTTGTTCAGAAGCAACTAGACACAAAAGAATAGATGGATCTAAAAAGTCATCATCATTTTTCATTTCTCTCTTAATACATAGCTTTTAAATTTCTGATAAAGAAACAGGATCACAAAGCATTCAACATAATTGTTGTGGTATCCGGATCTGAGGAATGTTGTCACTATCGAGTGAGCACATGATAACACACCATACATAATTACACCATGAATCAGTTACATTCGGAGATTCTCCATCAAAATATATAATCACCTAATGTGTGATGTTCTGTGTACACAAAGTGCTCTCACTATCTTACTATTCATTCTACACTTACATAGATTTATCATTATCAAATCATGATTAAGAAACGCCTCTCTCGCCCGACTCTGAATGACAATAAAACAGAGATCGGATGAACAAGTATACAGAAATACGATGATCTGACTAGGAAATGAAAGAAAACAAGTAACTAACCAAAGGGATAACTCAACTTGCACATAAGTAGTACACGAAAAAAAATAACTGAATTCCAGATTCTAACTCTACGAATATCTAAAGCACCCAGTAAATGAACGATTGATATTAAGATCAACACTTGCACTCTCAACTGATGTACAACAAATCCTCATCTATGAATCTCCAATGAAACGTTATGTGGCATCATCTAACTTCCGCTCTCTCGATAAATTGCAACCTTAGTGAATTTCAAGATCAACATGCCCCATCTCCTCGGCAAAACCATTCTGAAGGTCAAAAAGCAATTGCTGATTACTAATAGGTATCTGCGTAACTCCTTCGCTCTCATAAACCCATATTTTATTTCCAAAGACAGTGGCTGCAGCTCCATTGAAAAGGAAGGCATAAATAACGCCAGGTAGCCATATTGAATCTGCTGTACCCATATAAACTTTCAGAAGTCTTTGAGACGAAATCGATCTCGTCTCTGTGCATCTCTCACAAGTCACCACAGCATCAGCAGCTGCGACTTCCTTATCAT